>JAVQIZ010019028.1:0-19003 GCA_036023535.2 Galaxias brevipinnis | reverse complement strand
AATTAAAACGCGGGACACCCTGCTTTATATGCTTTGCACATTTTCCGAGCGGCCCCCCCCCCCCCCCCCCCCCAAGGTGATGAAGGGAAAGGGGAGAAGGAGGAGTGAAAAAAAACTGGGTTGGGGAGGTGGCAATCGCAGCCCTGATTTGGCGTGTGACTCTCACGCTGCAGACGAGAGCTGCAAATTGGTTTTAGCACTCAATGTCTCACCTTCATTAGAGCACGGAAAGCTCCACTTCACCATTTCTCAACATCCAGCTGTCAGACAACAAAGGAGGTCTGACTTTATCAGCCCACAGTATGCAGTTGACATGCTCTGCAGCCAGGCTGGGCCAGATGAGGCTCCGCTGCTTAACTCCCTGGTAAGAAACCTAAAACGGAGGTGAAGTTCGACGGTTAACTCCCCTTGGCTAATTGTGCTTTTGCCCTGCCGACCCCCGTCACTTTCCACTCCGATTAGATCATTTACTCCACCAGCAGTCAGCCCTGACCGTAGCTTCATACGAGCACTAAAGCTACTAAATCACCCATCTCCTATCAGGCCTCCATTTATCTCTGCTGCATTTCCCTCGTGTGCACCTAAGGTTCTTCAATGTCGTTGGATGTTGTAATCAAAGTGGAGCAATATCTTGAGAACTACTACAATTAGGACCAGAACCATTTGACAACTTGTTAAATGAATACTCATTTTGTATTTGGCTTTGCCATGTTGGCAAGCCGACAGGCCTATGTATAATGTGAATGGTCAAGGGATGAAGTGAAAGATGTGTACGATTTTTTTTCTTCTAAAAGCAATTTCCTTAAAGCGTTGGCTTCTTTCATCATCCTTGTTGGGGGAATGGTAACACTCATAAAACCATGATGACGGTGCTTACATTTAATGACCTCCAGGAGGATATGGGGAGATCACCCCCTATTGATAGAATCATTAAGAAGATCTTGTATAATTTCTCTGCCGGATCAGGAGTTAATTTCCCTACAACCATAATCAGTCCTCCTGGTCATGAGGGGCGAGTCCCTGACACTGCAAGAAAAAGAACCCTTTTTTTCTATTGGCGGTAAAAAAAAAAAAGACATGGATGAATGTTAAAGAAAAACATTCAATTATCTTTAAGCGGGTTTACCCAAGTGATTGCCCTGTTGATGGGAGAAATGGCCATTGAGATGGCCACAGAGACTGGCGAATGGCCATTCATTCAGCTCTGAGTTGATTTGATGGGAGAGTTTGATGGGCCCAGTTGACGTTTCCTCTTTGCGGTGATGGCTTAGGAGAGGGAAACAAATTGTTCCTCGTTTGCCGAGACCGGTTAAGAAACTTGATGAGGGTGAATTACACATCACATCTGTCCTCATTTTGGGCAAAACGTGTCTGAAGCCATAATTCTCAAGCTCAAGAAACCTATACCGTAACGCTCTAGGTATGGAACTGAGCGCAGCCTTTAAAGTGTGTGTCGGTGTGCGTGTTTTAGTGAGCCAGAGCGCTAGCATGTGGCAGGGGCGATACCATTTGAAGTGTGTGTGTGTTTGTTCACATGGTATACGCTTCCTGCAAGCTTTCATGTGTTTGAGTTGGTGCACGCGGCGCATTGTGTGCGCGCATGAGTTCATGGCTCGGGCGTCACTCTTTCTACCGGCACTGATCAGAGAAGGTGCGGTTGACAGTTCCCTGCTGCATTGTGGGTGATAGCAAAACATTCCATTCGTTCTTGGGGCTAATCAGGCCGTTTGTTCTTGTCCTGCTTCCAGAGTCAACAACAATTGGGTGATTAAATTCTTTTAAACTCTGACCTTGGCAGAATTATGCATGGGTGGGGAACAAGATAATACTGCCGTTCAATGCTAGATTGACGGGTGGACATGTGAGTGGGGAATGAGAGCAGAGGGTTAGCTTCACGGAGCTCAGCTGGGGATGTTGCTAGGGAGAGGAAGCAGTGCAGCTATAGGGACTTGCCTTGGCCACGGAGATTCAGACAATAGTGATTCTGAACAGGGGCGCTTTGCAGATCTTCTCAGCTTAACTTTCATGAGAGGCTCAACGTGAGCACACACAAACACACACACTCTCTCTCCACCTCCCCTTTTTCTTAGGCAGTATTCTCAAAGCACATCTCAGGAGTTGATCTTGTTCCACCTGTGGAAACATATGAACACTAATGTGTTCCACTGACAGGGTAACACTCACTCCCATGCACTCAACCACCGTCACTACACACACACACAGACATGCACTGACACATAAACAAACACACACACACACACACACTCACACTCACTTGTCCGCCTCCACCCCATCCACAGAGCTTTTGCAACCGCACACACACACGCACAGAAAGACAGACACGCACATACACCCACACATACACAACCACACACACACACTCAATCATTCAATCACTCCGCACTGGTTGTGTGAGGAGAAGCCAGATTTCCCCTTGGCAGTCAAATATTAACATTTTGAGGGGAAGGTCAAGCATACGTTTGGCAGACAGTGAACCGGTGGACTAGAATCACACAAGTCAACCTGTCATTCCCCTGACCTCCAGGAGGAAACACATGTCTGATGTCCCGCCCTCTGCTCAGCGTGAGTAACTCACATCCATGCGAGCACAGATGTGGACTCTACACTGCATGAATGTTAAATGTATTTCATCTATCTGGCTGTGCCAAATGGAATCCTTGCGCTTGAAAAGTCATAAAGAAAAGACTCTGGAAGAAAAGATTTAACCGACACCTAACCAGCTTTCCAACACACCTCAGATTCCATTTCTGAATCTCCTCGACTTGGTTTTGGACCTATCTTTATTACCTTAAGCGAATAACAAGTAAATTAGAGAGAAGAGAAATATTATATGTGCTATAGCCTACTCTACCAACACTGAGCATCATAGAGAAAAAAAGATAAACAGGGATATTATATAGGCAAAAATAAGAGCATAGGAAATGACAAACTATGATGCAGTGGATGATGTGCAGGTGGAGCCGGCAGGCATATGCTGGCCTGGAGGGAAAAGCTAAGACTGAGACCTCTTTTAACAAAATGGCTGCCACTTCACCCAGAGACCATCTGCTGCTCTCTGTGCTACCCCGGCTCCCCACCCCTCATAGGCTGCCTTTCTCCAGCACTTTAAAGCCCAGGCTGAAAAGAGCCACTATACCAGGACCCGCAGGACCCTCGGGGCAACAGCCACAGTCGAGTCAAATGTGAGAACGTCGCACCGCTCTAGAAATGGGCAAGGGGGACTGCTACTGGAAAGGTGCCAAAAGTCCGCCTGTTCTTTGAACTCACCGCAAACTTATGGAGAAATCATGTTCAAACACGCCAGTTTTTTTTTTGACTCTGGCAATGCAGCGTCAGAAAATGCCCACTCATATGGCTAAGGGCATGCATAGAAAGCCGCTTTGCAAGGCTTTGCTGTCTCTTTTCTACTCTCGCTCCTCTATCTTCAGTGGGCTCTGTTGTGGACCAGACAGGTGGCAGGGTCTGAGGTGGTCTGCTGGGAGCTAATGGGCAGTGCCAGCCTTTTGGCCAGAGCCCCTGTCATGGCTTGACACGCCGCCCAGCCTGCAGCACAGCTAGAGGGGGTGAAAGGCATGGAGGTCCTGGGGGACTGGAGGTCTGGATGGAGCCAACTCTGGGATGGTGGAAGGGCCTAGCCTGGTGAAGGGAGGGATGGTGGCAGCTAAGCCACCTGGGGATCAAAGGTGTTTAGACCCCCCCCCCCCCCCGGACTGGAGGGTTGATCCACAGTGGTGTCAGGGCATTCCATTGTTCCTGGATCATCTTACATGGGTGTGTGTGTGCTATAACGGATTACTCTGCCATTGCTGACTGATAGTACAGTGGATTTGATGAAATATAGATAGTAGTGAACGTCTAGATTGTTTATCGTACATCTTAACAAAGTAGAGTTATATCAAATATTTCAATCATTCTAACACATTTGTCAGTTTTTATTTTGAAGTGTTACCCTGTCACAACAAAATGTCTGTCGTGGATTCCTGGTTGTCAGTTTCAAGCTTGAGGGCAATCTCTCTCTCTGTGACCTTTTCAACCTGATGGAAGAGTTGATCTTATCTCAGCCACAGTAGGTTGAGAAACGTCATACACACACACACACACACACACACACACACAACTAGATTGCCCCAGGTAACCAGCGAGGAGTGCAGCGTTAATAAAATAAAGACGATCTGCTTCAATGGGCTAGTGACCTTTGACCTGTCAAATTACTAGGAAGAGACTGAGGCGTCAGATCTCTGTCTGGTCCCTGTGAACTCTCTATGTGGCACACTCCCCCATAATAAACAGGCTACATTCTCATAAGCTGATAAGATCCATGACCTTGGCTCCCAGTGGCATCCATCTTTGTTCCTCTCTCCCACTGGTTATTGGTTCCGCTGTGCAACCCTGCTTTGTTTTTTCGAGCGAGGCTAAGATAATTCAGCTGTGACGTACAATGAACAAGCATTTTGCTATATATATATAAATTATATACATTATACATTTAAGAATTGAATAACAAAACAGGCTCCTACACGCAGAAGCTACACAACCTCTAAATCAGGAAAAGTCACATTATCACGTTGACACAGCCTGGATGGTATGATATTAAGCTCCAGTTATTTATTCATTCGCATTAACCTGTGGTGTGCTAAAACAAGAAGCTCTCACATTCTTGATCACGTCTATCCATAAATGATTGATTGTCTCATAAGGGGCCTCTGTTATTGGGAAGAAGAGCTGTGGTATAATCAACTTCTATTGTCATTTTAATAAACATTCATTCAGCTGTGACAATGTAGAAATCAACATACAATCTCCCAGCTAGCCTGCTTGACAACAGGCACAAGGCTTAAGGGCCTCGTGCTAATTGAAACACACACAGCTAGCTCTGCATGGAAGCCTCATTTTGCCCTACTCTCCTTCTGTTGTGGGATTACCCAGCAACACCAGTACAACGTTCACGTGACGCTCGGCATAATGCTGGTGAACAGGAACTCTCCAAAGTGTGAGAGCTTGAGTTCATTTCAACCTTTCCTCCGCTGCCGGCTGTCTCAGTGCCTTTGCGTGTAACTTCAGCAGGAGACCTCAGGAGCCGGTTGCCTGACATGTCAGTCCGTGAGCGGAAACCGTCTGAAATCGCCCGCCGTGTCGTCTGAGCAAACTGGTTAGACAACGTTTTCAGTTATGTTGGTGTGCTGCACTGTGCTGTATAGTAATTGGGAAGCATTATGCCCATTTGAAATACTTTGTTGTGGGGGACCAGGCCTTGCTCCCTCTGCCTCCCACGTCTGAGTCTGCCCGGACATGTCTCTGTGCATGGCGCCATATGGGATCCCTGTTTGAAGCAAGTCACGTTAACCCACGCAATTAATTCTGAATTACTCTAGAAAATCTGCTGTTAGACTGGACTAATGAAAATGACATGGCTGGCTTGGAAGCCTATGGGTCCGGGCAGATGCGCACACACACACACACACACACACACACACATTTGGCAACACAGCACTTGCACATCCATGCTGTACACACACACACGGCCGCATACAGTGAGTCACACGTTGGCATGTACCAAGTGCATACAAACATGCTCAAACAAAAAAAAAATCAATCACACACTTGCAAGCAGTTGGGCACATGTGCTCTCATGCACGCTCAGAGTCACGCAGCCTGGGCACACGATTCCAGGAAGCATCCGCATGACTGCCCTAAATTTGCCTGACGTGGGCCTGAAATTGAATCTAATGCAGTCTTCTCCAGAGACACTAAGCAGCTCACTGGTAAATTATTGAGGGAAAAAAAGAGCTATGAACTGCATAATTTAACCAAAATAAATGAGAAATAGGAGAGAAACGGTAAGAAGAGATGTGCATGTATTGACTCTTGACATATCGCGTTGTTTATCTTCAGCATAACTTGATGTTTGCGTGCATGCGTTCCGGAGCGTGTGGATGTGTAAGCACACAGTAGTGGGATGGATAGGATCATCTATGAAATATATGGTCAATTGTTTTGCCCCATTTATGAAGCAGCATGCACAGTGAACACATTTTAATGTGTCTGCCTCCATCTACGTATGTGTATTAAAAAAGTAAGCATGTTGGGGAATACATCACATAAACTTATCTCCTTGGTGTGGGCATCCGTGCGTGAACGTCATATATCCCTGGTGTAGATAACGGCATTGCACTAGACAAAACCATATAGCTGACCGGAATGCATAGCAGCTCAATTTGATAGTGGGTAGTGCACCGTGCTTTAATTCCCATCTCATTTCTCATGCACAAATCAGACTAGCTCCAGTGCCCTCGTAGCTTGTCTTCATCTGCTGGGTGCGTCGCTGGTTATTTCAGCGCTCAGTGCGCAGCCTTACTAGACCTTCAATAATTGATGATTTTTTTTAAAGGAAGGAAGAGGGGGGAAAAAAGGGGAGCAATGTCATCGTTCTTTGCTATGTTTCAAAGACTTCCTCGTTTCAGAGGCAAGAACACCACGGATCCACGGGCAGTGACATGGAGACGAGAGAAAATAACTTTACGGGATTAAAGGAGATATGTTTCCATTTGGGGGAGATTAAATTAATCTGCTGTTATTGAGTTTCTTAATACATTCAGCAGGCGAAGTCTCTTAAGGCAACCCAATTATATCCAATGAAAAAAAATGTCAGACGTGCATTGTAATATGTCGAGTTTAATCAAATTCCATCTTTCTCCGGGGGCTATACTTTTGCGACACAAAGGTTACAGGAAATGTTATCTTTATTACAAGCTAGTTCAAAGTACACTTGTAATGATGATCCTCAATTGAACGGATTACAGTCTATTTGAGGGACTAAATATCTAGCATATGTGCTGGCCCCTTGCATGTGTACTCGCCAGCTGTGTGGCCATCAAAAGCCTTCTACATTGACTGGTAGGATCTGTCCCAACGGGACACACTGAGGGGCGAACAGCAAAACTCCTAACAGCATGTGGAAAAACCCCTTGGAAAGATAAGAGCATGCAGCACATCTGTACGGCACCATAAGGTCTCAATGCAGCGGAGTCAATGACATCTCTATGTGCACGACTTTAGTGTGAACATCTGGCAGGTACCTTGCTATTACCTCTGTGCTGGCCCACCAGGGTTGAGTTGTGCTAGGCAGCCCGGTGCCGGGGTCACACATTGGGCCAAGGAACAGCTGGCCGAAGCGGAGGGCTTGGAGCTGGCCACTGAAGTCCGCACTTCCAGCCAAACATCAATAGGACGCAGGTCTAGGTCACGTCTGGTTTGAAGCGCTGGAGGGCTTACCCTCGGTTTGGTTTGACTACAGGATAACGTTCTAGGTTAGAAGTACTTTTGATATCTACCCCTAATGAAATCCTGGTTTGGTAGAATAGCAGGTTTTTAGATCTCTCAGTTGTGCCACTTACCCAGCACAATTAAGGTCTGTGAGGTTGGCTGACTTAATCCAGATGTGTCAAAGTGCAGGCCTCCTTAAAGCTTTAATCCAAGCGAAATGCAGTCGTACTGTTGAGACAAAAACTCGCTGAGAAAACTTTCATTTCTTGCTGAGGCAATCTAGTTCTACTTTTGTAGAGATAATACTGATGACCTGAATGCCTTGTGGGAGACGTTTTTAGAAGGCATTGTAAAGAGGATGAAGAAACACTGAGACTTTTTTTTAACATACTGCAGGACTTTTCAATCTTTCTAAAAATACCAAGTTAACAATCATGTAAGAAACAAATACATCCAAAATAATAGTTTCTATGTCAAAAGGATCACACATACCTGCATACAATTAGATCAACCAAACTGAAGTGCAATATTCTGTCAACCCTGACAGGACTTGACAGCTGTGAAAGTGCATTTGCGGGTACTTCATGACTTTATGTATATTACACAACAACATCATATTGTATAAACCCTACATAGGTGTGAGCAGATCTTATTGGTTTAGGGAATGAGCCAGAACATGTGTTATTGATCTACGAGCAGACAGTTATGCTTAATCATCCAAACTGCTGTTAAACCTTCATTATGTTCCCTGAGACACTTAAACACATTTATTTCCTTTAATTATGAAGGGTGGCCGTTTGAAAAGCCACACAGTTAGAGATTATGTAATATTTGCAAATGAGATTATGTTATCTGCCATTACGATTCAGAACATTTCACACCAAGATCACAGTCCATCTGATTTGGAAAAAAGACAAACCATATTTAGCCACTCACTCATGGAGACCTGAGCTTGTAAAAACGGAGTACAAATATAAGTACCACTCATAAAACGAACATGGTAATCTGGTGATCAGTAAGCATTGACCCTTGAAAACATTTCTAAAAGAGGAATTACAACAATGTGATGGTGCCCAACAAAGAATGAATAAACTCATTTTGAAATGGTACAATATCAGTACATAAGTCCTGCCTGCTAGTGGAGATCCTTTTTTTGTACATTTTTTCTCTTCCTCAAAAGTGCTAATGATTTTCAGACCTGTTTATCTCTCCAACAGCTGGATGGGCAGCTGTATGCCCACGCATGGAAGCCAATCAAAATCATAACATTAGATTATTCCTGAGTCTTCTTGAGCCTCTTTCTTGCATTATCTCCATCTATCTATCTCCTTTACCATCTCACACACACTCTTTCTCTCTATATTTCCTCTCTTTTTTTAATCTATTAATTATGCTGGGTAAATGTTTCCTCCCTCCATATGAGTGGGTGAAAGGAATTCCTTCCTGTTACTAAACATGACTGCATTAATTCAGAATAGTGCTGTGAGTCATGTGTGATTGTGCAGCTCAGACAACGAGTAAAGAATGAGCTGATTTCCATAATTGGGCCCCTTTCCTTTGTACAACTTTATCAAGACTGAGAGGAGCGAAATTAATCGCATATCGAACAAAAAAAGTAAGTTCTTCAGGCACAATTAAAACATGTCTTAATGTGAAGAGACAATCAATTCTACAATAAAGCTACTATAATTTCTTCCTCAGCATACAACTCAAGGCCACCAGAGTAGAGGGTGTATAGTTTCTCTATCAACCTGTTGAATAGATACAGTGTGAGTGTGTTTGCGCTGGCCAAAGCTATGGTTAATTGTTTCGGGTGCTGCCAGTGGGAACGGTGTGTGTGGCAGTATATTTGCTCCAGGGGAATTTTGAGAGCACTTGGACACGGTGTGGAATGGAAGGGTGGAATTTCATTATCAGACCTATGTGATCTGAAGAGCAAGTGTGTGCGTGCGTGTGTGTGTCTCTTTTTGAGTTTGTGTGTGTGTGTCTTCAGCTGAGGGCAATTTCCTCTCAATGACACACTCGTTTAAAGACGCACTCTCACTCACTAATACAACACACACACGCACACACACACACACACACACACACACACACACACAAACTTGTCTCTTTCCAAATCACTGTGGGTCCTAAATGTTTCCCTTTGTGAAAATAATTTGGCCACTCCCTCCAGCCTAAGAGGCCCAGAAGTAGAGGTGGGCAGACATATAAAGGGGCCCGCAGGGCAATCATTCCTAAGGGAGCTCTGGAAGCAATTATTTCACCATGCAAATGCCCTTGCAACAACTCAGCAACCACCATCAGACACACAAGCCACACACACCTTTTCGGGACAAAGAGCTGCTGAATTATTGTTGGAAAATCGCTTTAGCCTCAGTTACTGTGCATTATACACAACGTACCCACACAGCGCAATAAAGCAGAAAACAGTGAGCCTACATGGATAACAGCACAAGTCAGAAATCCCATGTGGAAGGGGTGGTTTCTATAAGTAACCTAGCACAGATAGGAGTACTGAAGAGAGCAGTCGATGTAGGGACTTTGACAGTGTCGCCTTGCTCCCTCTACCTTTCAGTAATACTTACTGTACCTGAATACATATTAGTGTATGGGCGGGTTTACACACACACACACACACACACACACCCACACACACACACACACACACACACAGTGACAGTTACAGATGAAGAAGGGTGAAATACATCCTGAGTAGCAGAAGCCGACTGTATGGCTGCCAGCATCTGGCCAAACTGCTGAGTGGAGGAGAAACGCTAGAGCAACACGGGCATGGAGGACTGTCTCTTGGCTCTCTCCTTTTCCTTCTTCTTTTCTCTCGCTCTGGCTGCTAAAAAAAGTGCATTTACCATTCCAGTTAACTGTTTTCATACCCTCCTCTCACTAATAAATGGAGCCTTCTTTATGAAGATAATTACACATTCTTAGAAATATATTCAGAAGTATTTCTCTGCCCCGACATGTCCATTGCCCCTTCTAGCCCACTTGAAAAATATACATTTGACGTGATGAAACTGAACCCGCCCGTCTGAAAACACTTAACCTCAAAGGCAGGCCTGGGAATTGGCCCGCTGTTTAGATTTCCTTCTATACACCCCCACCACATAAAGGGAGATAGTGTGTGCTCTGTAAATATGCAATGTGTGTGTTTTCAAATGTGTGTGTGTGCGTGGGTGTGTCTGTGTGGGTGTGCGCTAGTTAAGGTGTTAGGGTGAACCAGAACCGTTAGTGATGCAAAACATATGTCAAAGAGATGTCTTGAAAACGATACGTTCTGATGTCTGCAGACACAATCCGTGGAATATATAGAGTGTGCACACCAGCCCACGTTAATGGCCCCTTTGTGCGCAAACACGCACACACACACACACACACACACACACACACACACACACAGGAAACCACTCTATACAATACTATGGAAGTCCCCGTCATGAGAACAGGAGTAGGTGTCACGTAATTCCACATTCTACCATCAGAGTCGCTCATCTGGATCTGTTTTTGTTTCGGAAGGGGCTTCGAGGCCCGTCCTAACCCTGGTTGGTTTTCCGGGTGAGTCCTGAGTCAGACCAGGGCTGCAGCGAGGGACAGCAGCGTTGGGATTCTTTATAGTGGGAAGAGAGACATTAGATCAGATGAACTCACTCCACGTGCCTAATGGGCTGTTACAGAGGTCTGACACACACCATTACCCACCATTTACACCTCACGGGCACAGGGCAGAGAGGAGACACACGGACAGATTGTGAGTGTGTGTGTGTGTGTGTGTGTGTGTGGGGGGGGGGCTTTACTCTTGTGTGGGGGAAGGGGATGTGAGAGGTGTTGGGCTGCGTGTATTGGTGTTGATGTTTTTGTTTAAATGTGTGATTGTGTTGGCCGATATAAAATAGTGTGTGTGAGAAAGCGCGAGTAGGTATTCTGGACTGGGCTTTTTTTATATATTGATGTGCGTCCAAGTATGTCTGTGTGTGTGTGTGTTTACTGGTGTCTGATTGTCTGTGTGTGCGTGATGGGTGGGCGCAGACTTTATTGGATAATTAGGGAGAACAGCATTGCTCTCATTTCAACATGCCGGTTTTCCCCAATGATGGCAGACACTGACCGAGACGGAAAAAGGAGTAGGAAAAGACTGGGAAATGCTGTCCCACCAGTTTGTATTGAGGCAGGCATTTCCTTCCTAAACTAAAACTCTCTTCCTCTACGGATCAAAATGTGTTCCCTTTCACGTCACTCCACTGGTGAGAGCTGTCCACACCAGCACTCACTACTGCAAACAGTTGTCGATTTGCCTCGTCTTTTCACATGTCTCCAAGTCTTAAACTAAATATATGTGTCTATATTGTGAAAAGACATACAGCGTATTGTAAATCTCCGGAACGGTCAAATCTTAAGGAAAGTATGGCACTAAATCGATTAGCTATAGGCCATAAATTTCAGCTATGGCTGCTGAAACGCTACATTATGCAGGTCGGCACAATGGGAACCTGCTGTCTGTTCAGTAAGGTGTGTTATTTAAGGGGGCAAGAGCATAAAGTAGAAGAAAGAAATCCCAGAGAAAGGGAGAAGCTGTTTGTCCCTCAGCGAACACAGCTGGACTGCGTTAGCGTGTCAAGGCGCGTTATCGCTCGGACACAACGTAAAGCAGGCCCCAAATGCGTGTCCTCCGTCACTCGCTCTCCTTCCAAACCACTGTATTCACATTGCAGACAGGCTTTGGCGTCTTAGCCACGAACCCCGGCCTGGGGAGACCAAACACAGTCTGTCAGGGCAGCTAACAACAGCCAGAGTACAGCCGGCCTTGCTTAGTCAACTGGTGTTATGCTCTAGGCACATGCCTGGACTTTGTCATCCTATGGACTACCTTTTGGGTTGAGGAGATTAACAGCATTTATTCTGACTTAGAAAGTTTACATATGTACAATATATTAAAAAAATGCTTCACATTTATACATTCACTTAAACTAAGTCCTGCAACATTTGTTAAGGTCCACTGCACCAAGTGGAAAAAGTCCTTTTAGCTTCCAAGGGTCAAAATAATAGAAGGAAAAAGCTTCTAAAACTGACAGATACGTAGGAGAAAGAGTGTCACACAAAAGCTAATCACGCACGAAAAGGCCAGAACATTACTTTCAAATTGCACCTATTACAGCACACTTTTGGAATCAAATTCACTTTAGAATGTTCTATGCTTTGAGCCCATTTAAGCACCGGAATACAACGCTATTTCAGGTGATACTTCAATTTCACCTGTGTCTTTCTATGACTCTTAATAACAAATTACCCACCAATTTGAGTCATTCACACAACGGGGTAAAACCTTTTTGGACAGGGGCTGATTCATAATGACTGCTGATTGTAGACAGTTGTTCTGATTATTCAGCTAACCTTATCTGATTAGAGCCACATTGTTTCTCACAATCACAGGTGAGAAAGGAAAACAATGTTCCCCTTGGTATGCATCGCGTCGCTGTATCCAAGGTAATTTTTTTACTAACAATGAAACTGGCAAACAAAACCCGCTAAAAACATCAAAGATGTGTTAAGAAACGGAACCAAAAAGTCTATTTAATAAGCTAATAATTACTACTCTGTAGGTTTTGTAGCTGAAACCTACTGCACTGAAAGTGGAGCATTGAGTCTGTGAATGCATTAGAGAGGCCTTCACTGGCTGATAACAACAGAAAAAACAAGGAAATGGAGATGGGAAAACAAAGCACTTGGCTCGATGCTGAGCCACGGTGAGTAGCTGATCGTGCTGTTTTGATGCAACAGCCAGATATCATCTCTACGACCCCCTGGGCCCTGTCTGAGCACTTTGAAAATACCACGTCATCTCGGAACCAGAACAACAGTCGTGTACAAACGCCAACGCAAAGTTGTGTATGTGTGTGTGTGTGTGTGTGTGTGTGTGTGTGTGAGAGAGATAGAGAGAGAGAAGCATTTGAAGAGCCTCTCTAGTTCCCAGGCGAGATTGGGAGCATGATAAAGAAATCTGGGAGACAAGTACAAGATAATAAATGGGTTTCTACTACGGAGACAGCGGTCCACTTAATTGCACAGAAGGGTTTTTATGGCTAGAAACAAAGAGATGACAAAAGGGCAGAGGAAGAGATGGGGAAGCGCTACAGGAACTACACGGACGCCACACGTTTGTCTGATGAGCTGCTTCTAAAAAAGAATAAGTAAAACTAACTACAATATATACATTTTGTAAGTAAGTAATTACAGAGTATTTTAGGCAAAAAGCTAAAGAAAGGAAGGTATAGACCCAGAGACAGAGACGCAGCCTAACGTGGAGACAACTGTTTGGACAACCTCCTAATGCGTCGAGTCATTTTGTTTGCAAGACACTAAGAATATCTGGCAGCATTTGTATAGGCAGTACGGCCCACATTTAAAATCAATAGCCATATAAGAGAGGCATTCTGGCGCTTGGTTTTTGAATCTGCAACCCATGCTGTGTCATAGAAAGTTGTTCAAACCCAATGTAGTAAGGGCTTGTGTGGAAGAGCAATAGAAAGAGAAGCAGCCATTTTAGACCACGCTTGTTTTCACAGCTGTGTGGTTGTCAGATCCAAGCTCCCACTATTTACATTTTACTATTTGCCATTCTGAAATAAAAGACGAAAAATTCAAAATTCGAATATGAAATAAAGGAATCCTTGAAACTTCAACCCGATTCAACAAGTGAAGCTATTTTCCTTTATTTTGGCCCTTTCACTGAACAACCACAGCTTTGGCATGAATCCACAATTAACAACGTGCTGTTATTATTTTCCCCAATTTAATATTCTCTGCAATGCCCCATTAAAATCTTAAAGGCGGTGTTACCATTGAATCACTGGTTGAATGCCACATGTAGGCAAAACTAACTTACTTTGTGTTGTGGCCATTGTGAAAAAGGGCCACAAACACAGATACCAAAATGTGGCTTTAAAAAACATATAAGTTAAAAACCTAAAAACACACACTCATCTGAATCTTATTACACTGAGTATGTGATGAGCAGAGCGCATGGTTTTGTTGGGAGAGAGTTAATGGCTAATGTTAGTGTTGCCATGGGCTCTCAATGCTTGTTACCAAGTCATTTGTAATCCAGATTCCAATCATTATTCATCATCTTTCCATCTGTCATTGTTGATAGTCTCCCACATTGCATGGTAAAGCAGACTTTAATTTTACGGTACCAAATGAACTCATCACAATGCTGACATTAGTATATCTTCCTGTCTAAAATGGCAGATCTTAAGTGATGAATCACAGATACATTTCCTTTGAGAAACAGATGGACCACTGTGTCATCCGTCACCAATTGAAAAGTGAGAGCAATTGGTTTTATAAGGTTGAACCATTCTATGAAGCTATTGCATCTGTTCCAAACAAAGCTTTACATATGGTTGTGCTTCAAGGCACGTCTGTCAAAAAAACTGACCCTGAACACCTTCCCTGAAAGGATTCTGTGGTTACAACTATTATCATCCTGTAACGACCTGTGCGATGATTAACCAACTAAAATCTATCTCCTGAACTAAGTTTCAAACTTTATTTTCCAGACTTAAAGTGTGCACATTTAAAAACTAATTGAGTGTACTCTTCCTGCCAATATGAAGCAGGTTGAGACATCCGGTTCAGTCCATTTCTATCAAATTGCATTCTACTTGATCAACTTACTTAACCTTTCTGCAGCACCTTCTAACAGCCGACATAAAAACAATTTGTTTACAGCCTTTCCATCTAACCCTTTGATGACTCGGAGCAAATTAGGTGGATGGATTTTAACAAACGGATAAATTGAAATGCTTATGTTGTTACCTGTGATGGAGTCTTTTGGCCTATTTGCAAAGAGTGCTCAATGTCCCCTGCTGAGGTGGCTTTCACACACACATACACACACACACACACACACACACACACACCTTGATATTTCACAATACTGCCTCCGATCTAATTTCTTCGGCAGAAGTGACCCGTGAAATGGTGCCAAGTTGCTCTCTCCTCCTCAGCGGTATGTAAAAGGCACAGATTGCTCATGCAGTTTCCAATCTTAACCCCATGCCCTCTCCTTAATACTCTCCCACCCCACCACAATACCCCTGACGGAGCTTAATTCAGACCCTCACCGCTGCCAATAATTTGTCTGTGTGTGCACAGGGCTTTATGTGGCTTGTGAGTTTTTAGAACTTGTGTGTGTGTGTGTACTGCAGTGGCATCTTTGCTTTTCCCCAGTGATAAATTGATAAATCACTCTCCCCTGAGAAGATAATCCTCCTCGAGAGGTTCTGTGGCTGTAAGACCGAGGGGAAAACTTTGTTAATGTTTTTTTTTCTTCTTCATAAATGGGAAAACACACTCCTCCAATACTCAGAACTAAGGTGATCTTGATGCTATCTCACCTGTCACTGAGGTACAATCTGTGAGATAGAGGGATTAGAGGAGAGAAGAGATACTCGGGAAGAAGCAGGATGTTAAGCCCCGATGCTAGCGCTGATGTCAGAGAAGATGAAGCGCTCCAAGGGGAGAAGGCATTACTCTGAATCGGTCCCGTGAATCACTGAGAAAAACGTTGATGTGGTACGCAATCGCGAACTCATTTAGAACATTGATTGGATTTCTTATTCATGCATTTTTGATCCAATGGCCATCGCTCTCTCACTGCTATGCAACTTTATATTTGTATTATTTAAAAAGAAGATATTACAAAGATCAACGGCTAAGCTATAGGCTTACTATTTTAATGTGTAATGTTTAAACGTGTAAACTATTCTAATACATTATTTATGTTTATGTATAACATTGATTTGTTTAACCTCCCTGGAATGTCATTTCTCCAAAAGAAGAAGAAGAAAAAAAAAGAATAAAGTTATGGTTAATAATAAAACTATATTAATCAACATGACTTGAAATTAATGATGGCATAAATAAGTACTGCAGTTTGGTCAGCCTCCAAGGTCAATGACTAATGTAGGAGAGACTCTGGGCTGTGGAAGCTTATTAGTGGAGAAGAGAGTGGGAAAGAGGAATAGGAAGAGAAGGGGATATACAAAAAATAAGAGGAGGCTTGGGAAAACAAGCAAAAGAAAAAGAAGCAGAAGGCAAAAGAAAACAGATGGACAGAAAAAGATGGAATGACAGAGGAGGAGAAACAACAGATGCTGATAAATGGATGAGCTCCTCCGACTTCTGTGCAGTAGAAGTGGTTCAGTGCTCCATTGGAGAAACTCTTTCCTAAACCAGATGAGAGAAACGCAAGTACGTTTTTGGAGGAAAAAGGGTAATGTAACAAAATAAAAAAGACTGACTGACTGATAGGTAGGCTATTGGAATACAGACCAACATACTTTAGACAATCTATGAAGGCCAACATACTGTAGACAATCTATGCAGACCAACATACTGTAGAACAACATACTGTAGCATATTTGTTTGAAATCTAGTTTAAGAGTGCATGATGTTTTACCAACTATAAGCCAACTTCAGCTGGGTCTCACAAACTTGCAAGCATTATCATCATACATGTAAGACACAAGTTACACAACAATCTGCTTCATCTCGTGATCGCATAGCTCACATTCATGAGTTACCTCACATGTTCCAATATCAATATTTGGGAACTAAAGAATACTAAAATACAACAGTAAAGACCTATTAGCAGCAGCAACATTTAAATCATTCTGCATTGACTATACAGGTAGCCTAAACGTAGAGGAAAGCGGCCATTTCTCTTCCCTGAATCCTCTAAGCTTTATTGACATGCAGAGGATATGTGATAGGCAGGTTGACTGGGTGAGTGACTGCCAGCTCAGTGATTACGATTTGGCCATGGCAAACTGGGGCATTCCGCCTCCAACAGTCTCAGAGGTTCATCAACCTCCCCCCTCTCTCAATTAAGAGTCTTTCTCCTCGTTAAGGCCCTCCGTACAAGAGATCATTAACGAGAGAAACACTCCAATGCTAACGCTGCTCCCTGGATCACTCCATTGATCTTGTGTCCTGGATATTTCCACTAAGGAAATCCCTCCACATCCATACCTAACTGTATGCGTAATGTCTAATGGTAGATTTAATAAGCACTGTTGTGTTGGATAGACTGTTGAATTTGGCTGGCTTCAGTCACGGTGCGTAATGATTTGTTTTTTAGAGTGTGTGTGTGTGTGTGCGCGCTTGCAAATGTGAGCATAGTTGTGTATGCACACTGAATGTATCTGATTGAACCCCGCTGGGGACACCAACTCCAGGTCTGGCCCAGCGGAGCCCCTGCCAATGCTGACAGGCATTTCCAGCAGCCCCCAAGCTACCCTTGCACATTCCACTAGATCTGGCCTTGACCCCTGGATGCCCATGTTCACCACCGCTCGCCATTGATCTGGAGGCTGACTGCAACTCCCCGTGATCGATAAGCCACTGTCGAAGTCACACCGCGTCAAACTGCCATGAGGTCGCAGGAGCAGTCAATACCGCCCAACTCCTGAACAAAGTTTGCTTATTGGAGGACTTTGCTCCTTAATCACTACGTCTTTATGAGGTGTGGCACCGCCGTTATGGTGAATTAACGGAGCGGGAGGACCAAGGAGGGCGGGGGACGGAGCGGAGTCGGAGTAAACAGTGCCGTCTGCTCGCGCGGAGAAGCGAGGGCCTTGAGGTGACATTAGAGCGCTGATGGCAGGCAGACACAGATGGCGGTGGACATTAGCGGGGCCGGCGAAGGCTGAGGAGGCATACAGTCGCTCGGCGGTGGCGGCGGTGGTGTGGCCCAGGGAGGCGCTGAGGCACGGGGCTGGGTTTCCACTCCGGGAGGGTGAGCAGGGAGGGCAGATGGGGAGCGGGGCAGCGGTGGGGCTGGGGAGTCAGCAGTGGAGCAGGGGTGGTGGGAGAGGGAATAAAAGAGCTGAGGCTATCACATTGGTAGTCCCTGTGGCACGCAGAGTGACAGGTGTATTACTGCACATTTCAGTGGTGTGGAGCAGCCAGCTGGTGGGGCAGGTTTAAGCTCTGGGGAGGGCGGTGGTGGGGGGTGCTGTAGTGGGCTGTTTGTAAGATAGTCAGCATCGGGCACTAGCAATGTAGACTATATGCAGGTAGGATGTGAGCTAACTGTTGTTGTACTCTCGAGGCTGAACGTGTTGTGCCATATTGTCCTCTTTAACAAGCACGTGTACAGGTAGACCTCAAAGGGAGCTTGAGCACCTGCCCTTTTGCCCTCCTCTTAGAGAAGTGCCCTTTTCTTTTTTTTTTTTACAAATTACATTTGTTTGCCCACAGCCTGCCCTGACGAACAGATAAACTGCGTGAATCAAAATACCAGGTCAGGAGATTGGTGTACCCCAGTGATGCCCTGTAAAGTTACCCTCTCTCCCTTGTGGTTATTTGCCGCAGCGGCGAGGACTGAAGCCTTGGTGAAAGAACACACGCACGCAAAATGTTACGCATACATAACACACATGAACTCGACAGTGGTGAGTCAGTGGGTGATGAGGTAATTTGAGGCAGGTATGTAGCTAAACAAAGTATAAATATAATGTTCATTTTTGTTTTATACTGATATGCTTTATGAATTCTTTGACAAGTATTTGGCAAGTAAGGTCAATGCTTTAACTATTTAGCAGCTTAAAATGTGCCAACTAGCTATCGTTAGCGTTTATACCTCTTGCTAGAAATGTGGGAGACAGTGGAATATGGTTGAGCCCTTGTGTCCCACCCA
>JAVQIZ010019025.1:0-18688 GCA_036023535.2 Galaxias brevipinnis | reverse complement strand
CCCCCAGTCAGAGCTGGTTAATGTGGCCCGGGAAAGGGAAGTTTGGGAAGCCCTGCTGAAACTGCTACCTCCGCGACCCGACCCCGGATAAGCGGATGAAGATGATGATGATGATGATGCTCAGGTCCTCTTAATATTAGTGTCACTATTCTCTGGTGCAGCACAAACACAAATATACTTTTAATCGCACTCGAAGAGCGCAGACCTCCGCTAAAACTAGATGCCTTATTGGTCTACGTTCGTGACAGTGAAATTAACTTTGTGGATCTGTTCGGTGGTTCAGATCGGTATGGGTTATTCCTTGGACTATTCTGCACCCTTCCACCAAGTTCAATTCAAATCGGGCCGGTAGCTACTTTGTGATTTCAGATTTTCATTGTAATTTTAACTACGAAGTCTAGAGAAGCAGCTAGAAACATAGTTTAATCCCCCTTAATTACATTTGTTAAGTGAGCAAAGTTTAAAAACCTTAAAATACTTACATCTAAAACATAATGTTATTGCCATGTGTAACAAATGCAATGGAAGGCTTTGCCTACTTCCCAATGTAGTCTGTAAGGTAAACGAGATTTAGTTTAAAGTAGGGCCTGGCCTTTTCCTTTTTCAAAATACATAGGATATGATGTTGTAGTATCCATTATGCCATATTCCAAGATGAGCACAAAGAAAAATAAAATTATGTTTTATTAGAGCTGGGGGTGGGTTTGAGACATCATTGCTCACCGTTACACAGTCCACCTCCAGAAGGCTTAATGGTGAGCAATGATATCTGAAAACCAGCTCCCTCTACATCCACTCTTGGCATGACCAGATAATCAAAAAGAAAACCCTGCAGGGCTTGGTTTGGATGCAGGAGTACAGGCCACGGGACCACTATGGATAGAAAAGCAAGTTTGTTTGGTCCTGGATAAAGGACTCCTGGTTGTGACACCTGGTCTGGTAGATGTCTTTTTGTCTAATTTACTTAGGCATGATGAAGGGTACAGTGGTGGGTCTTCAAATAGATGGAATCAACATAAAAATTACACAGATGGAGAAGATGTTCTGATCCCATGAATATAACAAGAATTCAGTTGATTAATGATGCTGTTATTTTGGAAACTTTAGGTTTTAGCATGTCTGGGGTATCCAAGCAAGGAAGAACCCACAAGATTCACCATGTCACCAACTGCTCAATCTACAGCCCATGAGTGTACTGCACTGACAGCATTGATATGCTTTTAAAAACCCAACCTTCAATCAGTATGAGCCTTCCTCTGCATGATGAAGTATGCAAGCCTTCCTGCAAGGTTTTCAAGTGATAACATATGCTGGGAAGAGTGACCACTAGGCATACACAAGAAGAAAATTAATCAGCCTATGGTTTTGCTGTTCATAACTAACTGAACTGAGGGCGTTTAATACCTAAATCACACCAAACAATGGTTTCATATAATATACAAACTAAATGTGGTGGTTAAAAAGGGAGAGTCAACAAAAGGACTTCAATGTCAATAAGATGTCAATAAACTGTAAGAGAACTGTTTACCATCATATAGTGTTACCACATGGACATTGACCCCTGTTCAATCTTTCGCTATCTTGAAATGTATTAACATCCTTTGTCATTGGGTTCAACTTCACCCGGGTAATTAAAGGCTGCAGAAAAATACTGGCATTTTTACCAAGATTGTGTCATGTATTATACGAGTTGAAAGATATATATTTTTGGGGGAACAATATTATTATAAAATATTAAAACACTATATAAACAAAATAAAAGATGTGCCTGGTTCCTGAGGTTTTTGGCCCCTGGGTCACATGACCTTCAAGCTATTGATATTAAAATGGTATTCTTCAGGAGAAATATTATTATCAAATAAAAGATGTGCCTGATGTGGCACACCCCACTGGGTATTGTGGTATAATTTGTGGGCCTCTAGGTCACATGACCTCGAAGTTATTGAAAAGCAAATATAATATATAAATATATAGTAATACTTTAATATAAAAAAAAATATTGAAATGTGTTCATCAATGAAGTTTATCCTTGTTTATACCACGCCACGTGCAATTATATACAAAATATTGAACTTGTTAAATTTGATCTTAAATCGTAAATATGTTCTTTGCGATCCTATTAAGATTTAAAAATTCAGCAAACTGTTATTTATTGACGGTCCTTAAATATCTCATCTTAGCCCGGAGTTTGAATGTTTGTCAAATATCCAACAAAACTTCATCACGGTACCAACAAGTATGAAGTAGGAGTTATTGCATAATCGCTGTATTTGGCAGCTTTAGTTTTCGCCATGGTCTACCTAAAGATAAGTGAGTGCATGTTCACCGACGACTTGAGAATGCAGGTCCTCGACGGGTTGTTGTATCTCTGGATTTAGAACCGGAAGAATCCCTTCAAGTCTTGAGGGAAAATTTCCCAGATCTTCTGCCAACACACCAAGATTTTGAGTTATGCAAAGTGAATGGTCAACGTGTGGTCATCCCTCTGAACTTTCAGAGTATGTGCCCCAGTGAAATACACCAGAGGAGGGCATTGGGCAGGTCAAACCTCTACATTCATCCAAAGCTAGGCAAATTTTATGCTAATATTTTAAGATCATGTGAAGCTTACCATGTGATATTAATGTAATGGTGAGTGCTTGTTACTTATCGTATTCAAAATGAGTGAATCTTAAATTGTTTACAGTATGTGGCTTTGTCATTAAATTAAAGTTTTGAATGTTTATGTGTTGGATATGCTGTGACATGATTGGTAAGCTATATTAATGTATAAATTGTATTTTTTTTCTTCTTCAGAGTCCTCCAATCGAGGCTCCCACCACAAGCAGCCAACCCACTGGACCGCCAGCCAGGCTCCCACCACAAGCAGCCAACCCACCGGATTACCAAGCCAGGCTCCCACCACAAGCAGCAAAGCCACTGGACCGCCAGCCAGGCTCCCAACACTGCTGGCAGCCATCATCTTGAGGTCACAAGGTGGGTTTGTCTGTTAATGTCCAGTTGAAGTTTTGAGGATAAGCTTTTAAAACGTGAATTGGTATTATGTTATATGTCAAGATAGTTGGTATGTTTTTTTACCTTATCTTGTTGAAAGCACAATTTTTGTAAGTCGCTTTGGATAAAAGCGTCTGCTAAATTATTATAATGTTTAGTTTCAAACTTAAATATTTTACTGTATTCTAAATATTTTAACACATTTTTATTATTTGCTTATGTTATTTTAATTTGGGCCTATAGTTGTTCTTTGTAATTTATATATTCTACATTTTAACCAGGGCACTGCTGGAAAAGAGACCAGAGGCCTGTACCACGAGGCAGGATTTGCACTTAGTGAGGTTTAACCTTGGGTTATCTGTGCCGGAAGAAGGTAGGGAACCAGTGAACACAAACGGAGATGAGACAGTGGAAGCTAAGACAGGAGACGAGAGAAAGACCAGTGACAAAGAGAAAAGCAAAGGAGGAAGTGACCGGCACTATGCGCACGCAGGCGAGGAATCGCGCACAATCGGGCAGGTCAGGACGGACACTGCAAGCACAGAATGACGGAGCTTGCAACTCCCGGACGAATGTTGGTCACCGTCCTGTAACGGATGAGACCAGTTGTAGGCCTACCGCCTTCCATTTTGGCCCTAGTAGGACCCTGCCATTCCTTTTAAGGAACAGTGGGAACATGTATGTGCAGCCAATGACTAATTGATGTCTCAAGAGGGTTGACTCATCTAGTTTTATGAAGGGTAGATCCATTCATAATATTGATTGATTGATTGATTGATTAGATTTTCAATAGAAGATGGTAGTTTAAGTTTTTCTTGACCTAAAATAAATGTTTGATTAAAAGAATCGTAGCATGTTCTACTCCCATATATCACCCCTTGTCTCCCACAATGTTTAATTGCGGGCAAGGTTTCAAGAAACGTGTCTTAGCAATTGTGAAAAACTGTAAAGCCATGTTGTTTGTGTAAGAGTGGACAGTGGTCAGGAATGAGTGAAAATGTTAGTTTTTTTATGGGTTTCTGTTTAGATGCTTGAATTAAGGTCTGAATTTAACCCAAGCTTTACATATTTTATGTTTTGTTCTACGACATAAATCACATCAGTAAATACCACACTTCAGAATTTTTTTATGTATTTGTCTTAAAAAGGTGATTGCTAACAAGTGGCTAAATTAAACTACTGATGCACAAGGATAAGCAATGCAAAATCAGAAAGTTGGAAGCTTAATGGTGGAAGTTGAAGTCATTGGACCTGTAGTTCATTTATAGCTTATAGCTTATTACCTCTGGCGATTGCATTTACACTTTAAAAATCATAAAAGTGGTGTTCATTGGTCAAGATTATCTTGCTGAACAAAACGTCTACATATCATAAACGTTTGCATGCCACAAAGCTTATTTTATGAAACAAATGTTTGACCCCACCCATATTTGACCCTGCCCTGTACTGCAGTGAGGGGTACTTGGGTGGTTTTGCCATGTCGAGAAAACGTTGGTTTTGTCAGCGCGAAGGCAAGGGCTAAAACGGAGCGTTTCAGACAGAGGGTGACCAGAGGTGCTGCAGATTCAGGCAGTTTGGATAAAATAGTTTATTGAACATTAAAATGCGTAAACCTGTTCTAGTAGAACTCCTAAATAAAGATATGAACCTGAAAATCATCATAATATAGCCCCTTTAAACTTATCTGGCTATCACTGTCACTTTGAATAGTATGCATTTGATACTAGCTTATTCTTAAATATATGTCTATTAACACACGTCTATTAATAGTTAAGTAGCAGATATGTACACCAGTAATGTGTTATACACGCCCAACTGTAACATATCGGTACAGCATATTTCTACATGGGAAACAGTCTTCTCTGGTGATAGGTAGACCACAAACAGAACATGGCATGTCCATGAAACAGTTGAAGAAATCAAAATGTAATTAATTGTCATGCTGCGTTTGTTTTAGGACCTGAACCCCCCCCCCCCTCCCCCCCCCGCACGGGAGTAAGCACAGAAGGGGGGAATCCACTGCTGCTAACTGGAAATGGTATAGTGCGATGGATGAGGCAATGGGCCATTTGCCGTCCATAGCCCCACGTATGGTGGTAGCGTCAGCGTCTACTACTCCAGATGCAGCAGTGGATTCTCCCCCAAAAAACATTCCTTGTAAGAGAAGCAGAGAGCCAGACAGGGCCAACCTCCTCAAAGAACAGCAGGAAAGAGATGAGGAGAGAGAGAAGCTGGCTACAGAAAGAGAAGTAAGGAGAGAACGAGAGGCATTGGAGTGAGAAGAAAGGAAAGAGAAAGATACACTGGAAAGGGACGAGAGGAGAGAGCGAGATGCACTGGAAACGGAGGAGAGGAGAGATAGAGAAATTAAGGAGTTGGAAGAAAGAAGATGGGAGCGAGCGGATAGAAAAGAGTGGGAGCACAGGCAGTGGGTGGAGCAGCGTGACAGGGAGGAACGTAGGGAGAGGGAGAATAGAGAGAGACAGAGTCGGGAAATTGAGGAAATGAGACAGAGGGAGCATAGGGAAAGGGAAGACAAATTTCTTGCTGCAATGCAGGCTTTTTTAACTAAAAAGTAATTTCATTAATTCATAATTCCCATTAGTTTAAACAAATAAAACCTCAGTCTGAGTTGTTCTTTTTACGTGTAAAATAGCGTGGAAAGTGTGCTTTGTTGATTTTGATTGCTGTTTTGATGTGACATTAACAGTGCAGGTAAAGAGTGGTAAATTTGCCTACAAAAACACCAGCACGGCTCAGTGTTTCCCCTACAATGCATTCAACAGCATATTGAACAATAAGCACTGCCGTCACAAATTGTTGACCAATTCTAAAACATATATTTCCATAAACACAAGATTGGAGGGTGAGGATGTAAACAATCTCTAGGTTCAACAAATAAGCCCATTTTGGCTGCTATCAATCCAAAAAAAATCTGAAGTGCCCCCAGATATTCAACATAAACCTACGCCTACTGCAGGACCGCTGCCATGATAATCCTAGGGGAAACACTAGTGCTTAAAGAAAGTTTGGCCAATAAGGTATTTTTTTGGTTCAAAGTGATTTTACATTTTACAAAGCCTGCTTGTGAAATGCATGGCCAAAGAAAGGGGATAACTTTAATGTAGAATCAACCGTTTGGACTAAAGTTGCCAGTGGTTACTAAATAAAGTGATGAGATCTTCAAAGCATGTTGCTGATGTAGGCAAGAGAAGTAGTATTTCTAAATGGAATAAAACACCTTCTCAATCACGTTAAAATGTAAGACATGGAATAACACATCTTCTCAAGCATGGCAACAGTTTAATATGTTTCAAATTTTTTCACAACACAATAATTATTGACATAATACTGAGTTATGCATAATCATGCTCTTGCAGGGCAGGAACAAGGCCAGCAGGTGCAGAGACGGCACCAGCAAGGCGGTTTCTGAGGGCATCCCCGTGTCTCTGTTGGAGCTCGTGCCTGTCCTCTGGATCATCGGCACCATCAACCTGGTCTTCTGCTGCCACCTCAGCCTCCAGCACGTCCCCACTGGCAATGTAGAGGTTGTGTAAAAAGGCACAGCTGATTACTACCTCAGTGACAAATTCCACCTTCACTTCCAGGGCCTTGAAAAGTCTTCAGCATTCCAAAAGACCTCTCCATCACACATCTGGCCTTGGACAGAATGGCATTGTATCTGGCGTCCACCACATTGCGAACAGGTTCCCTGCAAGGTGTAAGTAGGGGGATTGGTTCAGACGAACAGGGATATCCTCCATCCCCAATGAGGTACCACCCTTGAGGTGGGTACAACTTCTGTGTGTACACAGGGCAGAGTTTGAGGATCCGGGCATCATGGACACTCTCAGGGTATCCAACAAAGACATCAAGGTATCTTCCTTTGTGGTCACATATTGCCTGCATCTGAATAGAGTGAAAGAGATTTCTTTTGAAATAGTCTTCTCTATACTCCCCTGGTTGCTTAATGTGGATGTGGCACCCATCAATGGCCCCAGCAACTCTACAGAAGGCAGCGGAACCAGCCAAGCGCCTAAATCCTTCTCCAATCTCCTCAAGGTCCTCACGTAATGGAAATCGAATGGCTTTCCTAAGAATCTTGAGGATGCCCTTGCTAACCCGGTGCACCGTGTCATGTACAGTGGTGCTAGGGACGTCAAAGGCCTCTGACACAACCGGGTATGAGGTTGCACTCACAAGCCAATAGACAAAGACCAGCACTTCCAGTGCTTTTCCCCAGCCATGGTCAAGCTTCTCTTCTAGGGCCTGGATCAAACGTCCCATAGTTTCCCTGGAAAGACGGAAGTCCTGTTGCAGATCACCTCCACCAAAGTACAGGCGCAAAAGAGGGATGTCAGGGTTTAAAATGCAGTTGGGCCCTCTGTCCTGCATTGAGAAAAATAATACATAAAAATAAAATATTTATAAAAAATACATATTTGCTTATGTATTCATTCATGTGTTTTGAACTGAAGTTGGTATTAACTCATTTAAGAAAGATTGACTACCTCAGATTTGTGTTTTTGGTGTTTGATAGAGGTTTGTTACTTATATAGCATAAAATACTTTATATATGTACATGAAGACATGTTTATAGGTTTGTGTGTATACATTGTGTGAGTGGGCACATAAACATAAGTGTCATGCTAGTTGCAGACGTATCCTTACATTGGATGCCGATTCGTGCCACAAATGCATCAGCAGCACTTTTACTCTACGTGTAGAGTCCCTTCGTCTTCTTGTTACATTGTTTGACTTGAGCACCGAACGGTATGTTGACATTGCAAATGTTTTCTCTGGAAATGCTTACAACCAGCTAAGGGAGAAAATGTTTGCCTGGCCATGTGATGTGGTAAATTGGGGTTTTGGTCACGTGTTCCTGTTGAGTATACTAACAAAATAAGATAATCTGTAAAAAAGTAGTATACTAGATTTCGGATTAAGTAGTCAGTATGCAGTATGTACTCATTGAGTATGTAGTAGATAGTAGGCTAGTTGGCGATTCCGAACACAGCCATAGACATTTTTGGAGTAAGGCTATGCTGATGCTCAGTTCCGGGTTGGCCTTCAAAAATGTTTAACTCCTAACTTTCATCTGCAAATCCCACGTGAAGGAACTAGCCAAAATCACACGTAACTGACCAGCTAATTAATGTCTCAAGGGGGCGGGGTCAAACGTTTGACCCCGGCCACATTTGACCCCGCCCTGTACTGTGTAGGCTACTACAGTGAGGGGTACTTGTTACCCCTTGCAAAAACTCCTGTTTGGTTTGGGATAGGTGGGCATCCCTAGATTTTTTAAAAGCTGAATACAGGGCCCAGGGTGCTCATATATAGCGCACCTTCTCTCTGAGCATTAGGTTTAAGATATCCTCCAGGATATAGAGGACCAAAGCTGCCAAAATTAAAAATAGGTAATTTAATACAAAGGAAAATACAATCCATGGCATTTTATTTATTTTTGAGTCATTTATTTATTTATGTATTCATTTTTAATTTTGGTAGCTTTGGTCCTCCATACTGCTGGAGTCACTACAACTAAACATAACTTCAGTGGCAATGTCTTGCATACAGATTGTGACACTTAGGACACTATGTCTGTCTTGTGAGTAGGTATAATAATATCATTACTGCTAACATATATGGATATAATACTAAACCCGAGAATGATCATTTGCTTGGATCTTCAGACAAACGAATTCTGCTTTGGCTTTCCAAATACTCGTATTCTTTTCTTATAATTGGTGGGGATTTCAATGTAACTTTAGATAATGCAATTGATAGATGGCCCTCAGGGCAGCCCTCCTCTTTTAACACAAGCTTGAAAGTGTTTATGGAGAAGTTTGATGTTGATGTAGGTAGGGAAAAAGTCTCTAATGATAGATCTTTCACTTGGAGCAACAGGGCAGGCTCCAGGCAATCCCGCATTGATTTCTGGTTATTATCCAAGTCCATCGATAAAGATAATATTTCAATTAATATCCTTGCCACTCCCCTAACTGACCATAGGGCAATTCACATCAACATCCAATTATTTGTACCTGGTAATACTCTTGGTAGATCTTCATATTGTAAACTAAATTACTCTTTTCAAATTTGAAGTAGAAAGTGGAGATCACAAAACTAATCACTAGGTTCTGTAATAAGGTTAAGTTGGAGAAGTCCTGTAGCTCTAATTGGGAGCTTTTTAAGTTTGAGACGGGTAAATGTCTAAGAAATTATGGGAGTTTTATTGCCAAGTTTAGAATAGCAGAGGAAGAAGAGGAGATTACTAAAATAACCTAATTTTATCAGAGCCCCCCTGATGAAATCTCAGAGGAAGATAGGTTAAATGTCTTACACCTTCAGAATAAATTAGATGGCGATATATAGCGTATATAGCATGAGGCAGAGGGCGCCTTTATTAGATCCAGGAAGAGATGGCAAGAAGAGGGATAGCAAAATTTGGCTTTCTTTTTTAAACTAGAAAAATATCATGCTAAAAATAACTCAATTCATCAGTTAAATATTAATGGTGTTATCACTGAAAATGCCAAGCCAATTTCAAATTTCTGCTGTAACTTTTATAGTGACTTTTATAGTTTAGAGTATAATGATGCCACAATTGAATTTCTGAATTCAGTAAAGGATCTGAAAACAATTGACATGAATGATAAAAATCTCTGTGACTCTCCTCATGGCATAGAGGAGGTTGCTGACTCTATTAGCCAACTTAAGAACAATAAATCTCCTGGTACCGATGGCATAACTGCAGAGTTTTATAAATCCTTTCCAAGCCCGTTAGCCCCTTTTCTGCTTGAGGTTTTTTCAGAAAGCACAGATAATAATGCTCTTCCCTCCAGCCTCACTCAGGGTCTGATTACACTGATTCCCAAGCCCAAGAAAGATGTCCTTCTCATTGATATTTGGAGATCTACTGTATGTCTGCTTAATAATGATTATAAAATTATTGCTATGTTGTTTGCAAAGAGGATTAAAGCCGTCCTGTAGACTATTATCGATGAGACACAGTCAGGCTTTATGAGAAATAGACATATCTCTAATAATATTAGACTTTTTTTGGACATACTTGACTACTCTGAACTGGTATCTGAAGATGGTTTTATTCTCGTTCTAGATTTCTATAAAGGCCTTTGATACTGTGGAACATCAATTAACCTTTCACTCCCTTAACAAAATTGGCTTTGGTGACTTTTTCTGTAAGGCAATTAAAACTGTGTATACTAATGGTAACAGCTTAATCAAAATGAAACATTTGATTGTCCCCAAAATGCCATCGACAGGTAAACTGCAATGCATGGTTCGAATTTGTGTTGTTTGTCATTACGCAACTTTTTTTTGTTAAAGAACATAGGCCTACTATCTTCATTGTTTATTCAGTAAATTAGGATAATGTACAGCCCATTGTTCCTTAACTCTGATTTATGCCCTAACTTCCTCTTTCCAGAGTAGATGAATGATTAGAGAGAGAGTTCATAACTTAAGTTTAAAAGGGTATATTGGTGTTTGTTGTATAACCAAATACTGGAATAAGCTATGACGGTAATCCATTGAAAATTCATGTAAATTACTAAACTACTTTGAGTCAACATAGACTTTCTCCCTAAACTCGCACAATGTTTGCCAAAAGTGAACCGCTATCAGGGTAAATTACACAATATTTAGTCTGAGGGATAGATCACTGTACACCCTACTTTATGCTGTCATTTTAGACTATACGAAGCACACATTTAGACAGAAATGTGAAAACAATCGAGACAACATCATAATGTGAAATCTTAAGTCCATGTGAAAACACTTTCTGTTTGTGGTTATTGGAATATCATGGCATTGCAATACGTATCTAACAAAAGCTTTGTGGAGATATTTTAAAATAGGTTGAAAGCAGCAGCGTCACTAGGGGGGTGCGGACCGCACCTGGTGACACCATGAGAGGGGCTGACACCAAAATGAACATATATGAAAAAAAAGTTTGCAGTGTTCAAGCTGAAATGTATAATTAGTGTGCCCACAGAAAGAGGCACACTTCTGTATGCTCACATACTTATTCTTATTATTATAATTTCTTCCGTGCGTTTTTTCTCACTGCCATATCTCAATTACCGTACATGCCACACACATGATTCATACATGAAAACGTGCGTCCAGATCCGTAGGTGTGTGCATTTTATACTGTGACGTCATAATATGTAACATAAGTAGTATAATATTTAATAAACAGCAAAAAAAATTAAATTTTTCACACTTATACACACTTTTTCTAATGTCCTCACAGATATCAGCCACCATACATGCCACACATACAGTTCATATATCGAAACGCGCATCTTGGTACGCAGATTTATGGTTTTTAAAAATTTCTCAATTGTAATTTATTTATTTTTAATTAGTATTAATTAACATGCTTTCAGAAGTCTCAGCTGAAACGCTACTCTTTCTACATATTTTATGTAACATATAGAGTTCCTATGTGCAAATGTTCAGATCATCATGGTGCATATGAATAACCTTAGCTTTTGGATATAAATAATATTGTTTAAATTAGGCAAATATGCAAATTAACCTCATTTGCGTTTTCCACTTAAACTGGATTATCTCAATGAGTTTTCATGTGAGACACACAGTTCATACATCAAAATGCTCAGCTTGACATGCTGGATCATACAATATAAACAATTGCAGAAAATATAATGGGATGTACAAGGCACAATCAAAAATGCTTAAAAAAGCATCTTTGTCAGCTTTTATGTTGGAAACACCGTTCCAACTGCATATGACTCAGCTTGGCCAGCTTAGTCAACATACTAAATATCATATTGATACATCCCATAATTTTGAAGTTTTTACAGATTCAGTGCCTCTCCCATAGACTTACAGTCAAGTTGTAGCTCAGTGACCATTTATAATACAGACATGATTATGTACATAATCAGGAGAGCATACTGATTAAAGTTGCAAAGGTTAATGTTGATAACATTTATACTTTTTGAGTTCTGAAATGCATGATGGTCTATGGAGCCTCATTGACTTCCATTAAAATTTTAGTTAAATGACCTTTTATAGTACAGACATGATTGGGGTATGTGAATACTCAGGAGAGGATACTGATTAAAGTTCGAAAGTTTAATCTTGATATCATATATACTTTTGTAGTTCTGAAATGCATGATGATCTATGGAGCCTCATTGACTTCCATTCAAATTGTAGCTCAGTGAGCGTTTATAGTACAGACATGATTTAGGTTATGTACATACTCAGTAGAGCATGCTGATTAAAGTTGAAAAGCTTAATCTTGATAACATTTACATACTTCCGGTCTAATTTCATACTATTACATACTGTTACATACGTGAGCTTACATTAAACATACAGAATACAAATGTTTTACTGTTTAAAACAATTTACATTCAGTAACACATACAGTTTTATATGCAAGGTTCAGACAATCATACTGGCATACAGCACATGCTTAGTGGGCACACACATTTCCTAGTTTTTATTACAAATATCCCTGTAGTTAGTTATAACAACAAAAAATCTAAAGCCTTGCTTTCACACTTTCTATGTTAGCACACAGAACCAACAAGGCTAAAACTAACTATGCTAATTTGCTTTCTGAGCCTTATCAAGTGTATTCATCCAAAAAAAAATCGAAAATCGAAAATATATTGTCGCAGGCAAGCAGTGAATATACTTCCTTGAAAACATTAGCCAGGTGTGCTGTAATTTGGTGAGGTAATATTTTAAATAGATAAAAAACAACATAAAGAATTAGGGGTACTGCTAAAATCATGCTTGGTGTGCAGACAAAAACTAATTGTGTTTTGGTAGTGACAGGAAATTTTCACATAAAATTACTTAATTAATACATTTTAATTAAGAAATATTATCCTAAAGGGGCCATATAATGCAATTTTTCAGGTTCATACCTTTATTTAGGAGTTCTACAAGAATAGGTTTACACATTTTAATGTTCAATAAACTATTTATTTTTTTCTAAACTGCCTGAATCTGCAGCACCTCTATTCACCCTCTGTCTGAAACGCTCCATTTTAGCACCTGTCTCTTTAAGCCCCCCCTATTTTTCTCTTTCAATTAGAAGAAAACAATGCATTTTAACAGGACAAAGTATATAAATTGACAAAAATGTTTACTGTGAATTTTAAAAACGTAAATTTGGGGGTTTGAATTGGGGACAGCCAACTTCCAATAGAAAGTAGCATATAAACCCTGATTTTGTAAATTGCATCATATCACAATGAAAGTATTGTAATAGACCATATCATTGTCAAAATAAGACATAAAAGTTTTAAAAGTTAATTCTTTTTTTAAATACTTATTTTAGGTGGGGACTGCAATTTGAACCATTTCTGTAGAATCGGCCATATACTCTCACTGATTGATTTTCTTCTGTTTGTTTATTTTTTGGCCAGGAACGGTTCTGCTTATCAGAGCCAGAGTACAATTTCTTAACTGCTGCCGGGAAATCGGTGTGTGCGTGTGTGTGTGCATGCGTGCATGTGTTTGTGTCTAACAAGATGAAGTTAGACTGACTGTGGAGGGTGGAGGTAAGAACAGGAATGGAGGGGAGGGTGGGGTACATATAAAACAGGGTGACTGCATGTAGCTGGTATAGTGGCAGTAGATACAGAAGCAGGAACCAGGATGCATGTAGCTCTGTGGTGGCTGAACCTGGCCACGCTGGCCCTCTCCTTCATACTGTCTCTGGTTGATGGAGATCCACTGTAAGTACATTTCCAATGTGTTCACACTGAATCTTACCCAATTTTCATTTTACAATTTCACACAATTTGTGACTAATTCAAATCATGTTGGTCAGTACAGTATACAAGTAGTTAGAAACTGTATGTAGTTTCAGAAAATAAGCAAAAAAAAAATTATTTGGTTTAGTTTGGTAAATGGCCAGGCATTTTGGGAAATAGGAGTTTATAGGTCTGAAGAAAAACATGTGGGTTGTAGCATGCAGTTGTAAAGCCAAAACAAATTATGCAAATATGTCAGCGTTGATTAAAATCATGTGTTTCTTTTAATTTATTATTGAATATACAGTTTGGTAAAAATGTACCAATACAGTTGTAAATGTATGTGGTCAAAATATAAAAGCATTTTCATACTTGTCTCTCAGTTTTGTCCTGCATTTGCATACAGCCAAGTATACAAAGTCCAGAGTTCTGATTTACATTTGTTATCAGAGCTACCTAAGATGGATCTGCCAGAGCCAAAAATAAACTGTTGAGTGCAAGATTGCATATTTGTTTCAGCTCCCCTAGAGTATTTGACCCTTTCCTGCCCATGCAATAAAACGTATTTGAAAGGTGTAAGGCTTGTTATGTACCACAACTGACAGTCAGAAATACAAAGTATTTAATAGGTAGGCTTGCTTAGTACCACAACTGACATTCAGCAATACTTTTTCAGTTTTGGCTCCAAAAATACAAATAAATGTATATCCTACTTTTGTCCTATATTTACAGATGGTCATACATTGTTTTTTTACCAGTTTCCACAGATATAAGTTACTATAAAGTTACATTAGTGAACGATAGCCTCTCTTCTCCACCTCCAGACAGGTGATGTCTGCTCCTAACCTGCTGCGCGTGGGGACCAAGGAGAACATCTTTGTGGAGGTTCAGGATTACGCTGGTGCAGCATTGAACGTGCAAATTCTGGTGAAAAATCATCCAAGTAAACTTAAAGTGCTGACCTCAACAAATGTTCAGCTTACCGCCGAACAAGACTTCCAGGCCCTAGCCTCGATCGTTGTGAGTATGTTTATCTGTTAATGCTGGTAAATGATGAACCTGCTATATTTCATTTCTACAATTACTCTAATTTCCATAGCCACTCGGATAGATGTGTGTAGATGAACAAGTCTTGCTAAGAAGCTGCCAAATTAATTATTGAGCTGGAAATGTTACCCCATATTTGTGGTTGGCTGCTAGATCCCTGAGGTGGACTTTGCCAACGAGGACCATAGCCAGAAGCAGTATGTATACCTCCAGGCTGCCTTTCCAGACAGAGTGCTGGAGAAAGTGGTCCTCTTGTCCTTCCAGTCTGGATACATTTTTATCCAGACTGACAAAACCATCTATAACCCAAACAGCAACGGTGAGACTGGCATAAATCTTCATTACTTTGCATTTGTTGTCCAGACCAAAATACAATCTCAAATAGAACTGTTGGTAAGATTTGTTGCTACTACCATGGGCCTTTTGTTTGCAAGGGGCTGTTCTCTTTTTTTCATAGTTTTTGTGGGGGGTTTGTCTCTCTTGTTGTTTGTCTGTGTGTCTTTCTTTCCCTCCACCTTTTCTGTCTTTCTAAGTCATGTACAGGGTGTTTGCTGTGAATCCAAACATGGAGCCTGTGGTCAGAAATGACAAGGGCAGAGATACCTCCATCTCCATCGAGATCATGGTAACATACCCATCATAAATACTACACTGTTCTGTCGCAAAACATAGAGTGGCTTTCTACAGTATCCTCTTTCAAAAGTCTATGTTGCTTGCCCATCAATATTCAGCAGATCCCACTGTTGCCACACTAACGTACATGGTTGGTGCAAAATCACGTTGTTGATTCTGCTTGTGTTCAGACCCCAGACAACATCACCATCAGCAGAGAAATCGTCACACCAGAAGGAGGGATGAAATCTGGTGTTTACAAATTGCAGCCGGTTGTCAGGTTGGATCCCATGCGTGTGTCTAATCGCACACTTCATAGACAGCAGAAACGCTGTAATGAAATTTTCTGGATTTGCGCTGGGTAACTGTGTGTGTGTGTGTGTGTGTGTGTGTGTGTGCGTGCGTGCGTGCGTGCGTGCGTGCGTGCGTGCGTGCGTGTGTGTGTAGTCAGGGGGTGTGGAAGGTGATATGCAGGTTCCAAAGCACTCCGCAACAGACATTCTCTGCTGAGTTCGAGGTCAAAGAATACGGTAGGAGAAATGAACATATTCCCACGTAAATTAAACCATGACTTAAAAATGACTGCTGTTCAAGCATTTAGCTACTAAACATTGTATGACCATAATTGATTTAGAAAAATACCCTGACTTTTTTTGTTCTCCTTCCAACCCACCCCCGTCTCCAGTCCTTCCCAGTTTTGAGATCACGCTCACCCCGAGCAAGTCTTTTTTCTATGTTGATGACGTGGAACTTACCGTTGACATCAGAGCAACGTACGGTGATATGATGGGAAAAATCATGTAGAGGCGGGTAGACTCAGCAAAAATGGGAAGCTGTTTTTGATGGGGGTGAAACAGGAGATGGGGGCTGGTTATATGGCTTATATGCATTTTTTTATCTTTGTTTTTTCTAAGCACAATTTATTTGTATAGCTCTTGCAAGATTATAATTTTTGACCGTGGAGGTATTTGCACTGTGCTTTACAGGTATGTGATCAGGAATATGGTGGTTGACGTTTTGTAATTCCTTGTTGCTCATCTCTTTTGTAGATATCTTTTTGGGAAAGAAGTGGAAGGGAGTGCCTTTGTGGTGTTTGGAGTAGCAACCGACAATGGCAAGAGGAACTTCCCTGAATCTCTTGACAGAGTAGATGTGAGTGAGCAAATAAGACTCTCTCTCTCTCTCTCTCTCTCTCTCTCTCACACACACACACACACACGTATAACATGTATGAACACATACTAATGACCTTTTTCCTTACCCCACCTAACATGTTATTTTATTCATTAGATTTCAGAAGGAAGAGGTGTTGCAAAGTTAACAAGAAAGCACATCACGGACACATTCCCAGACATCAACAAATTGGTGAAGAGCTATATTTACGTGACAGTCAATGTGGCGACACATGGTGGTGAGTAACGTGCTTATTTGTTTTGATTATTTGTGAGTGAGTGTGTATTTGTAATGGCAAGTAGGAGATTGAATGAGTACTTGCTCGTATTTGTAAGCTTTTTGGTTTAAGTTGTGATTTGTTTTAATACAGTGTTCTCTTTGGTGTCTTTCTTTTTTTAGGAGGTGAGATGGGGGAGGCTGAGCATAAAGGCATTCAGATTGTCACATCTCCCTACACCATTCACTTCAAGAGGACAACAAAGTACTTCAAACCAGGGATGCCCTTTGATGTCACGGTAATTGCTTGAGCCAAATTAATTTAAAACAACTACGGGAAACTTTTTTTATATTAACGGATTATCAATATATTTCATCTGATAGCACATTCTAAAGTCTATGGGTGAATGTAAAAATCACAGTTCAGATCTGCCTTCTTGAGGTCTTAATATTTAACACAGATTTCGTCTGCCATGGGGTACGATCTCCCACAAAATTGTGACTAATTGCTTTATGGCACAAGGAAGTTCGTCCCTAAATAAGGAAGATATGCCCATACTTGGAGTATAGTCATTGCGATATGCAGTGAGCGCGAGCATCCTGCACATCTTCTTTGCAACACACACACACACACACTTAGGGAAAATAATTACACAACGCTAACGGTAGGGGTCGCCAAAATCACCTTGGCTCCTACAGATAAACTACCTCTAGTAACTTTAACAAAGTTAATTAAATTAAATTTCTTCTTTTTAAAGGGGTTTCCTGGATCTACCATTATTATTTGCAGGTAAAGCGAGGTCAATGTTTGCTCCATGTTTACCTGTGAATGTTTTTGTTTTCATTATGCTTACTGTAGGTTTTAGTTACCAACCCTGATCAGTCTCCAGCAGCAGGTGTGCCCATACTAATGAATCCTGGATCTGTTCCAGCATTGACCACGGCAAGCGGTGTTGCCAAGGGCACTGTCAACTCAATTGCAGGAACCAATGCTCTGCAAATCATGGTAACCCCAGGACAAACATACACGAAACACACACCGTCTGTCTGTGTAACACAATAATGGTGATTTTTTTGCAGCTGAGATTCCTGTTTGTAACTTTTCAAAAGAGTTTGGAGGAGGAAAATGTGTGCAATTGATCAAAACGTTTAAACACTGTGTCATTGTTATTTTCTGGTTGTTGTGTGTGTTAATGGAGCAGTATGTAGTTCTAGAGAATTGGAGGGAAAATTGCAAGAATTTGAATCACAACACTCAAAAAGGCAAACCTCCTGAGTCTTTTGTCCCTCCTATCCCTCTCAATGGCCCATACGATACGTCCTAACATTCTAAAACTGCACTTGGAGAATTGACTAGCCAAGTCTTTTGACGACATGCAACGACTTCAGCCGCCTTGCAGCTACTAGTTCACACCGCTGCTACTTTTGTCTGCAACACGAATTGTAACAACAAGCTTGTTTGGAGGGTGACGCTGTAAGCAGGGATTTTACCTAGGAGTGTGCATGCGAGGTGATTGACAGGCAGGTAGCCCTTCCTCCTTGCAAAAACTCTCCTGAGGATTGGGGATAGGCGGGCGTCCCTAGATTTTTTAAAAGCTGAATACAGGGCCCAGGGCGCTCATATATACCGTACCTTCTCTCTGAGCATTTGGTTTAATGATATCCTCCAGGAGGTATGTAATACATATAAAAATGTAATTTATTACTAGAAATTCAAACTTACATACTGCACCTTACCCACTGAGCCACCGTGCTGCCTCCGTGGGTAGCACTGTTGCCTCACAGCAAGAAGGTCCTGGGTTCAATCCCCACCTGGCCCAAGGGCCTTTCTGTGTGGAGTTTGCATGTTCTCCCCGTGTTTCCGTGGGGCGACTCCGGTT
>JAVQIZ010018978.1:5000-29452 GCA_036023535.2 Galaxias brevipinnis | reverse complement strand
GCCCACCTATAAGTTGCCGTCTCAAGGCATTGATTGTTTTACTTTTTAACGATTCACTTAATACAAATTCCCCTTGCCTTCTTGCATCTTTCTTATTTGATGTAGATTTTTTTCCTGCTCTGGGTCTGTGTATGTCCGCGCAATTTGTAGCAAATGCCCGGCCATTACAGTATAATTTGAACAAGCTAACGCATAATCTTGTGAGAGGTGGTATATGACCGTGAAAACTCTCTGTCCAGTAATTTCAGTGGGGCCAAAAATCGATTAAAAATAATAATTCAAAAATATAACACGTGAACCGATAACTTATCTGTATGTAAGCGCAACGGACAGCAACACCCAAGACATGGGGGCACTGGAAAGGAATCTATTGGGTCACAACTATGGGCGTTGATAAGGCGCAAAAAATAGGCCTAATAATAATAATCCATCCATTAGCTATACCGCTTATCCTATACAGGGTCGCGGGGGGGCTGGAGCCTATCCCAGCCGACACAGGGCGAGAGGCGGGATACACGGGGTATAATAGTAATAATAATAATAATAATAATAATAATATGACTTTCCGGTAACAATATGTGTTGCATCTGACAATGCATCACATAATAATAATAATAATAATAATAATAATATGACTTTCCGGTAACAATATGGTTTGCATCTGACGATGCATCACATAATAACTATCGATTAGCTCAGGTGTGGTCCCTTTAAATGTAGCCCAGGCGTGTCCCTATGTAACCCAAGTGACGTCCCTTTAAAAGTAGCCCAGGCGTGGTCCCTTTAAATGTAGCCCTAGTGACGTCCCCTTAAGTGTAGCCCAGGTGTGGTCCTTTTAAATCTAGGCAAGGTGACGTCCCTTTAAAAATTATGCATCCTGTCATGAAATGGGAAGGGTAGGTTGCAACCGAAAATGAATCTCTGTTGCAACTGTTAATCTTCATTCCTGGGATGGTTTTCTAATGGATTAGGATAATTAGGTAAATAGGATAATGGATTTGGATAAGGACATTCCTACATTTAGATTCAAGCAGACGCAAACGCATTCTTATGGGACTCCATGTGAAGGCCCATGAAGCAATTATGCCATTGACCTTTGATAGATGTTGTTTTGTTTTTCTATTGCTTTCTATTGCTAATTTAGTGATTCATTCCTTAGCTGGTAGAAAAAAAATGGTTGTCATCTCCTGGTTCAGACTTTAGGGGTGTTCAGTGTGCAGACAAAAACAAATTGTATTTTGGTAGTGACAGGAAAGTAGGGGACATACATTTTTACATTAAGTTTCTTAGTTTATAATAATTTTTACACGGAATAGATCTGAATCTTTAAAAGCCATATAAAATAAAACAATATGTGCTATTATTAAAACAAAGTAAATCATTTGACAACAATATTTTTATTGTAATTTTCAACAACTGAAATCGAGGGGTTTGGGTTAGGGACAGCCGACTGCCAATAGAAAGTAGCATAGAAACCCTTATTTTGTAAATGCCTTATTGCATAGTATCACAATGAAAGTATTGTTCTTAAATAGGCCATATCATTATCAAGATAAGACAAAAAAGTGTAAATACTTTTTTTAGGTGGGGAATGCGATTTGAACCATTTCTGTAGAATCGCCCATTTAGGACTTTCTACATTTGCCACCTGTTGGTTATGATGGCCCTTTAGAATCATGATCCATTTTAGTTTCTCAAATAAGAACACAATTAAAGTCAAAGTAAAGTCTCAAATAATTACTTTGACGCAGTTCCTAAATTCCATTGTTAGCAATACTCCTATTCTTTATAATTACATGTTCATCATATGATATCATAATGAGAATGACAAATACACTTTGAACTCAATGTTCTTGTGACTTGCAAAGGAAGTAAACCAACCATTTTCTTCACAATATCAAACCAATTTTCTCAGCATTCAATGGCGTGTCCATCATGCACTTTGGAGAACATCCCGGCTGTGGCTGTCTATGAAAAGGTATAAGGGCCTTGAACACAACTTAAACTTAACAAAAATGTAATGTATCACATTAGTGTTTATTAAGTATTTTACAAATACATTTGAGTTGATATAGTTTTAGATACACATTTGTAGGAATGGGCCCTGTGATAGACTGGCGACCTGTCCAGGGTGTACCCCGCCTCTCGCCCTGTGTCGGCTGGGTTAGGCTCCAGCCCCCCCGCGACCCTGCATAGGATAAGCGGTATAACTAATGGATGGATGGATGGATTTACAGCTTATCTTTTTCACCTTTTTCATATAAGAAAATATATTCATATATATATATATATATATATACATATATATATTTACATGTGTGTGTATTTGTTTGTGTGCTTTTATGTGTACATACAGTAGCATATAGATTTTCCCATCATTGATCACACCAAGAATTTTTCAAATCTCACGTCACCCAATAGACAACACATAAACATAACATCCATCTTTGACATGTCAGGGAGGTTTCAATAGATATCCCAGTATTGGATTGTTTTGTAAATCGATTTGATGCACTATGTACTAAATACATGGAAAAAAACAAATATTAAAGTAAATTAGCATTATTTTTCACCCTGTCTTGGGCTGGATATCAAGGTAGTCCCGTTGATGAGTCCAAGGCACAAACCGCACACAGGTACCTTTCTCTATGTTTCCCATGCCCCTCTTTATCACACTTTTTTCCAAGTCACCTGGTAATGGGTTTAACCATACATGCATAGAGGAGATTGATAAGCATTCTAAAAATCTCCACAAATAATCAATCAATACAAAACAAGAACAATATAATATCCAAATCCTTAGAATTAACACAGACCGAACACTTACTGTACTTGGAGGATAGCTCATAGGCAATGTAAACATGTCCATCCACTGACTTAGACCACAAACAGCTCTGTGCAAAACAGACATTGGATCGCCTGCCAGTTGATACAGCAATGTCTCCTTCTCTAAGACTAGTGGTATCGTCTATAACTTGGATGGCTGAAGACAAAAGAAAGATAAAAAAGTAAAGTAACATAGATAGGTTAGCTTAACAATACATTAAAAGCAAGTCGCTGCAGTTACCTTGGTATTCATTTGCCTTAATGATGTGATCCATGGCGGTCATTTGACTGTGCAAGTTGTGAATGCCTTAGACAAGAGATATTAATTCAGGAACTATGTTATAACACAGGACAACAATGCAGTGCCTTCATCGATACTGAAGCAATTTAGACATTTAAATTATACTACCCAAATAACTCCTGGCAGCCCTCTCTGCATGGATCTTTAATTTCTACAGAGAGAAAGAGAGAGAGAGAGCGCGTGCGCGCGCGCGAGAGAGAGAGAGATATTAAGAATACGTTTTATTATTTATCATTTAACTTGATTTGCCCAGTGCCACTGGCACTTACCTGAGCATGTATGGCCCAGATAGAGGAAACAATAATGTACAGAAGCATAGTCCTATCCATGTTTACAGCTCTACCGCAGTAAGGCTACTTTTGGACAGCTATCATATATACAGGTACAGCACCATTAACATCTTGAGAGACACCTATCATTAGCCCTTTTCTAACAAAAATTACAGGGTCGCAACAAGGTGTTTATTTTTAACCGATTCTTATCCCCTCAGTCTGACTGCTAGCATCATCCAAAAATAATATGTCTCAAACTGTTTCCTATTAACACTTGCATAATAACAAACTAAAAGTGTGTGTTTATAGAATGTTTAAATTTATGGAATTTGTGCCAAAGTCTACAAAAGTTAAATCAAAATCCACAAACAAAGAAGAAGATAACCAAAAGCATCCAAAATCCAAAAGAAAAGAAAACAATAAGCAAAACTAAAATCTAAAATAAAAAATAAATAAATAAAAAGCTAAACCAAATATTTTTAAGTTAAGTTTAAGTACAAATATATATGTTTCTTATGGTTTTCAGTTTACAAATTTTAATCCACTGTTTTCTTATGTGCATGTTTTTTTATGTTTTTTGGGGGGCTGTGGATCTGTGGTTTTGCTTGTGGATTTGTGTGTTCACCTACATGTGCTTCAAAATCCTGAATTTACTGCTTCTACAACTGCTGTTTTATTTCAACATGAGAGACATCTGACAAATGTCATATTTCATTTGTGTTATTGCTGTTGAATGAAATGGATAAACCAAAATGTAGAGCAAGAGGCCTGGTCATTTCACCAAAACATTCCACTAAACGTGACTTTGTCAAAACTATACAATTAATCTCGACCGATTGGCAACACATAGACCTATTCCAATCTTTTCAGTTTGGTTGCAGTTGAATATTTATCTTTAGATCAAATTGACTGAAAAATAATATAACACTAGAAACCCCCAATGTTATGTTGCCAATTAAGATAGTTATCCATGGAATACCATTTAATTCATATGGCACTCCATACAAATCTGTTACGAGTTTGTTTGTGGAACTGACAAGCAGATTGCAGCCTCTCTTTAAATTCAAAACTAAGTTGTAAATCTATAATATGCTTATTGATTCCTACCGGCAATGTAGTCCATTTTAAACATAGATTCAAACAAGTCAGAAGAAAAGTAACGCCCGAACAGGGACTTGAACCCTGGACCCTCAGATTAAAAGTCTGATGCTCTACCGACTGAGCTATCCGGGCTCTGCAAAATGCCACAGAACACGGATATCCTATTTTTCCATCCCATATTTTAGCCCAACTTCTTATACTGGAAAACAAATTGCAGGGGAAAGTGTATATATTATTTCGTATTTCGTCAAGTAGGATACGAGGATTTTTCTTTGAAACTTGAGCCTTGTACAGTGGTTTATAAACACCTAATGTACTGCTATCACGCACCAAACTAAACTACCAAATAAGAAATAGTCAGCATGGCCCTGACCCGAATCAATTCAATAGCAAATTCCCAAATGACAAAGGATTCAAATAGACTGCAAATGTTCCCTGCTCAGGGAAAATCCTTCCTTACCAGCGGCTACGACGCAATCTGCTAGTTGACAGTAAAGGAAGTTTATACTTGTCTTTAGCAAATCGCCATGAGGCACGTGAATGCTAGTTTAACATTTGTTGGTAACCTGATAGATGGATGTATGGATGACACAATGACACATGAACATACTTCAAAACGACAGCTACTCATTCAAGTAATGCCTAATGGATAACGGAGTCTTCGGAGAACGAGCTCCAAGAATGTGTTAGAAAAAACTACAATGTGGTCGATCCGGATGTGTTACCCCTGCGAGCGTATGATGACGTACGCTAACTAACGTAAGTGTTGTGAAGTGAGCTCACACTAGACAGAGGCACGTTTTAAATACCATGGCTAAAAAGTCTTCCAAGTTGGATTTTCTTTAAATAACTCTGACGTTTATTCTAGTGGTAAGGTATTATCATCATAAAGTTAAGCCATTAGTAGCTGTCCATACTAACCATAAAATCTTGGTGTTAGCCCGGCGAATTATATCTTTGAATCGTTTGGCAGCTACAAAACATATCGTAACACTAGCTAAAATAAGCTAACACATGAAATTGATAACCCGTGTCAAACGGCTCGTGACGCTCAGGTTTGTCCAAATGGGTGAACGTTAATGCCACTTTCCCTTTTTTTAAATATGATCTTGTGGTTTTGTCAAATCCTTAGTTCACACAATGGCTGCTACTGCGGAGTACTTCTCGATTTTTGATTGCTTTCTGAATGACAAAGCATTTGGTGCCGGTGAAATAAGAGAAGTTTCTAATGACCCAGGCCAACCTGCTGACATCAACACATTTTCCAATGGTCAGTAAGCAAATGCATATTTACATATTTTATTACACAATTGCAGTATTAATGTTAGAATCGCTGAGATGTATTAACACGATCATCCCACACTACTAGTAGGAGTGAGCATGTGTCTAGAAGATAGCAGACAGAGAGACAGTACTCTAGAAGTATCGGACAGAATGGTTTGCTCTTCTTGCAGTTGCTCCTTTGAAAGCCGAGAAGAGCAGGTAGGTCGATACTGATTCATTAACTATAATAATCTAGTATTACTTTAGACCACTTGAATAAAAGTAAATGCAACGTGACTCATTGAAAAAGGGTTGTATTATTTTCTTCTAATATATGTTACATTTCTCTCAGATAGAACACTATAAACTCGACTGGCACCGGTTCAACCTAAGGCAAAAGATTGTTGGACTGCCAGTAGTCTCTGTGGAGGAATTTGAGAGGAAGACTGGCGTAGGTGAGAAATATTGCTGAAAAACTAACAACGTTTGTGATTTCAGTCAGGCTTACTTGATGGTTAGCAATAGAGGTTGTTCACTTCTTTCACATTGAACCCTTATTAGGTGACATGTCGAGCATCTCGGGATCAGACTCAGACTCTGAATCGGAAAAAGAGGAATCGGATAGTGATTGGGCTGTCAAGAACAGCGGAGCCACACCTGCGGACAGCTGCAGCTCTATTGAAGTTGAGTCCACCTGCAGCCGGCGTCCCATTAAGGTGATCTTCCAAAACTCTGAAGGACAATATATAGCTGTGTACCGCTGTGCCCTCGAGGGCAAGGTGAGAATCATCAGTGAAATAACAAAACAAATTCAATTACTAAACATTGATTGTAAATGTGGTCTAAACAGTTATTTAACATGGGCGTAAATAGTATTAAATCCTTACCTATATTTTCCTTACGCCCGTCTTTGTGTTGCAGCCTGAAGACACGGTGGCATCTTTTCATGCTATCAATAACAAGACCGTGTGGGTCATCCTAATGACTGGTGGAGGACACTTTGCTGGTGCGGTTTTTCAAGGGTAACCGTTACACACCACACTAATTTCAGTAGAATTGCCACACAATGTGAATGTCTGCCAGTTCACACCTGCTCAACCATGACTATGTTACAGGAAAGAGGTTCTCCAGCACAAGACGTTTCACCGATACACTGTTCGGGCCAAGCGTGGTACTGCCCAGGGTCTGAGGGACTCCCAGAACCGCAGCCATGTCCCAAAGTCAGCCGGTGCTGCTCTGAGACGTCACAACGAGGCGGCTCTAGTCAAGGTTATACATTGAAACTTGAGCAGTCCTGTCATGATTTGGTCACATACATGTTATTTTATGTGACTATTCCTAAAAGTTTTATTTTTCCTGGTCTTTTTCAGGAGATCCAGGATCTGCTGGAGAGCTGGGCTGAACATTTTAAGGAGGCCAGTGCAATATTCCTACGGGCATCGAGTTACAATAAAACTGTCTTCTTTGGCGGCCGTGCAGCACCATTAGAAAGAAAAGACCCCCGCCTTCGCTCTTTTCCCTTCGCCACACGCAGAGCGACTTTCAGGGAGCTACAGAGAGCACACACTTTGCTCTCAACCATCCATGTGTATGGTGAGGGTTCACACTAGTATGATACATATTCAATCTTATTTATGACTGGGAACTTCTCATAAACATGTCTCAATACAGGGAAAGACTCTGACGTGTCTGAAATCTTCAGCCCAACGAAGAAAGAATGGAAGAAAAGGAGGACTGCGAAGCCTCAACTGGAATCTAATCCAAAAACAACAAGGGGTGAGCATTTTCTAATGGAGATTTAAATTTTAAAATGGTCGCTGGAAGTCAAATGAACACATTATTTTTGGACAAAGTTTATAATATACGCCTATCAAACAATACTCAGGGCCATCTGTTTTAACCTGTTTATCAGTTGAAGTAGTAGAGGATGCTGGTGGGGCTTCTGAAGAGGAAGACTGTGTCATACAGCTGGAGACAGTCGAGGTGACGTTAAGCACCCTTGACCTCCGGGAGCATGAGGTCCTGCCTTCCAGACAGAGGAAGAAGAGAAGGAAGAAGAAGGAGAGTACAAAAGAAAAGGAAGATGGGACAGGTTCGGGAGTGTTTAATGTCTTTGGCTAAGTGACTTAATTACCACTTAATTGTTTCTCAAAACCTACGAATGTATACATTTGATATTGTTTGTGTCTATCCTAGGCTTAAACACAAAGGGGGATGAGGGTGAGGGTGAGGGTGAGGATGTGGATGAGGATGAGGTGGAGTTATTAGAGACTGAACATGCAGAGGACAGCCAAGAGAAACCAACGAAGGACAAGGTGAAGAGGAAAGCACACACGCAGGACAGGACACCACAACAGGAAGGTAAGAAAGGGAGTTTTCTTTGTGATTTAAAAATAAACTGGTGCCTACTCTTATTATAATGTCTGACATGTAATCAAAACATACTAATCCTCGATCTTGGTTTGTTAAGATTTTGTGATTAACTTCACTTTTCAATAAATTACATGTCTAATTCTGAAATTAAATTCTAATTTAATTTAATTCTAATTCTAAGCTTCTCTGTGTCGTAACATTTCGCTTCTTTTTTCAATCAGTCGTATCCCGTTCCTGTTTTGTTTACTAACACTACATTTAACCCCTCACTGCTGTTCTGTGTCTCTGTCTAGAGGAGCAAAATGACTCATGGGAATACGGCCTGAGGGACGCACTCTACACAGCATGTAAGGTTGGCGACGTGGACACCCTGCAACGACTCCTACTTCAGCTGCCAGAAGGAAACCGGCAAGGTGGCGAGAAGGATGAGGGCCCAACAGTGCCAGGGAGCTGTCCCTCAGACACCTCGTCGGCCCCTAGTGGTTTAAGCCCCTTAGCGCTCCTCAACAAGCCCATTGACACCTCAGGCTTCACACTGCTGCACGTGGCCTCCGCAGCTGGACAGAAGGCTGTGGCCAAGCTGCTGATGGATGCTGGAGGTGACCCGTCTTGCAGGTAAGAATTAGACCCGAGTCAAACATTTGTCTTATGATAGTTTTTCTCCCCGTCTTGCAGGTAAGTCAAACCTTTATCTTATAATAAAAGTTTTACTCCTTGTGAGCGAGTCCTCATAAAAAGCAGAACATTTCAATGTATGTATCATGTGTCACTGTGTCATGTTCTACAGTGACAAAAAAGGCCAGACACCTTATATTGTGGCCCCGGAAAAAGACACCAGGAACATGTTCCGGAAATACATGGCTGAGAATCCGAACAAGTATGACTACATAAAGGCACAGGTAAACGGCTTTGCCTCATGTGAACCCCAGATGTGTGGGTAACAGAAGGTAAGCAGTCAATGATGAAGCATTTGGTATCTTTTGTCCTCAAGGTTCCTGCGCCTCTGACTGCAGAGCTTGAGTTGAAAAAGATGGAGAAGAAAAAGGCACTAAAAGCAGCAAAGAAACAGCGGGAGAAAGAGCAGAAAGAGGAAAGGAAGAAACAGGAGCTTGAAGAAGTGGAAAGGAAAAGATTTGCATCTCTCAGCGATCGAGAAAAGGTACAAAGAATAAGTACAAAAAATGTTTGACTTCATTTTACTCAAGACTAAAATTCCTGCTCTATGCTTTTGTATTGACAGAGGGCTCTGGCAGCAGAGAAAAGATTAGCAAACCAGAAAACAACTGGTGCAGACCTCTCCAACACCAAGTATGAACAACATGCTAAGCTTTTGTCTTTTTAATCAAAGTTTTTGAAATCAAGTTAGAATTTAAGGAGAAGTCCACTTTATAATTTTTTTTACAGCCAGATTTCCCCCTTTGATGAAATGACTTAGTATTTGTACTGTGTCTGTGTTGGTTTTTGTCATGTTTTTTAGGCGGTGTTGGCAGTGTGGAGAATCTCTGCTTGGAAAGGTTCCATTCCATTACCTCGACTTCACGTTCTGCACCCCCCGCTGTGTCCAGCTTCATCGCAAGGCAAAAGAACCCGCTCCCAAGGCCTAATCATAACAGCAACGGGCTAATCTCAGTTTAACCAACTCTACTTTGTAATATAGTGGGGAAGCCAATCACTTTCAAGTGATCCAATTGTAAAATTATGCATATTTCAGAATATGAAATTGATGGAAGGTCTACAATGCTTGTAATAAGTGTTATACCAGATGTGAAATTTACCATTTTGATTTCAGTTTGTTCCAAAACAAGAGCACACAGTTGCTCAATGATTTCTATAGATTAACATATCACAAGTTATTGTAGAGGGCAAAATCATTTTCTATACATTATCTGTAATAATGAAACAGCGTGCACACAGCAACTCTTAATAAAATAAGATACTGTAATAATCTCATTGCCCTGAGCTCAATTAAAAAAATATGATTTTTTTTTGTGGTGGTCTCAACCTAAATTCATTCTGTAAATATCGGCACTTATTGCACATGCATGTTTTTGTATTAAATGTTAAAATTGCTCATATCAGCAATACATTTTCAACAGTTTAACAAAGACAAATTAACGTCTGACATTTGGACAAGTAAGATTCTGGTTAAATGCCAAGTATGGCAAAAATGCAGCTTAATGAAAAAGTCCTGACACTTGACTAGACTGGCGAAGCAATTATTACCCGTTCATTGGTTACATTGAATAGTGCCCTACGCCTGTGCATGTTGTTAACCAGACTGGACTGATGCAGGTACTGTAAGAAACTGCAAATTATATCTTGTTAATAAGGAAGCAGAATTACGCTTTAGCCTTAACAGACCCATATTGTAGCGTAATCGAGCAGTGCCGGGTCAAGACTTTCCGGCAGTGCTGTTGAGCTGAGGTCGATCCATGAAGAGAACCAGTGTGCGTGTAGGTGCCCCTTCCAGCTCCAGCACAGTGATGTTGTTCGGCTGAGTGGCGCTGAGAAGAGGGCCGGGGACGTAGAGGGTCTGCTGAGGACCTCTGATCGGCCAGTATCGGCCTAGGTTCACTCCGTTAATCCACACTTGACCCTGGAAGTTTCCGTAAATAAAATATGGATGCTGACTTGACGTGGACCACATTTAGACTATATAAAATATGTATTTTAAATATGCGAACCATCATTATTTTATCAGGGCCCTTTAAAAAAAATATTTTGTGTCGCTGAACTGTAATTGTACCTTGAGTACTTGGTGATATTCAGTGTACACTTACTTTGGTCCAGTTATTAAGCTTAAGGAAGGTGTCCCATGCCAGACCATTGGGCTGCAGTGTGCCCATGTAAAACACTGGTCCATCTGCGGGTCCTTTGGGTGGGCCTGGTTTGGGCTGACTCTGTTCTGAATGAGGCCATCCCCTCTCTATGGCTCCATCAATGTCCAGAGGAAAGATTTCCCAGTCTGTCAAAACGTCGTTTCCCAGGATCAGATTGCTCAAGATGCCCTGCAGTCCACACATTACGTTACTAAACCAAGAACATTCACAAGTGGGTATACGCCTGCCTACATCAATATATCATCATTAATACAATCCTTTTGGTGCAATGAATTATCTTGTTGCGGTATTATTAACATTATTATAAAAAACATCTATAGCGAGACCAAATTTAGGTTACATGGAATATGCACTACCAAGGAAGTCACAATAATACTACTGCAGGATAACATAACTTTTTTTTTTTACAGTTAGGCATGGGTTCTTAAAAGGTATGAAAAGCTTAATTTATGTTCCCGTAACATGCCTTGTAGTCGTTGATCTTGCTGCCAAAGTTCACCCTGCCCATGTTCTCCAATACAATGTCCATAATGTCTCCTCTCTGTCCAGTGACTTTAATTACCAGAGCAGTGTCCCTCTGTAGTATGCCTTGGAATACCTGCTCACAAACACCGTAAACAATATCAGATCACCAAGCATTGTTCAATATTTTATATAACATCATTCTGCATGGACACAATGTTTTATGTACTTTTATGTTTGCTTGTTTTTTTTGTTGTTGTTTTTTTTAACTTTTGACCGCATACAGCCAGACAAAAACAAAGTCTATTGTGGGTACCTACCCCATTGACGGACACATATGCACGGTCATGAACCCCATTCAGAGGAGAGATCAGGGGCGTGGCCTCTGAAAGGTCCCTGGGCAGTTTGGTCCTGTACAGCATATAGCCATAGAACTAAACATAATAGACAAAACAATATGAGAAGGTGTCCAGAAGCTCTCCATGATGAACACACCAGAGGATCCCACCTCAGTCGCTCACCTGTTTCATCTCTTCAAAGGACAAAGGATACTGACATTTGACTGGTCCCTGTGGTGATAGGATGTTCAATAGACCACTAATGTTGCCCACCTATTGAAACAAATTCACAATGCTGTATTATTTACAAAATGTTAATTATTATACTGCTATTATAGAATTATTAACCAAATTATCAATCAAATGTTTGTACCTTTTTCAATGTCACAAAGCCATAGGCAAATTTGGGTGTGGCAGGAGGCATTGGACCAGCTGGAATATCTTTGAACTGTATTGGGCCGAAATTAATGAAAATTAAATGACTTCTAAAGAACAACAAAAAAAACAGGGGTTCCATGCTACTACATGTTCAGAGGGAATGAAGAGGACAACATAATAACTGAACAAAGGTTGAGTAGTGCTTAGGTACCTTCTTAATGACTTCCCTGATGGCCAGCAGTTTCTCAGTGGGGTCTCCGGCTTCAGACAGCGGGGCGTTGTAATCATAGCTGGTCACTACGGAGCGGTACCTGTTGTTATGGTCAGCACCTACAGGAGAACATGACGATGTTGCTATGCCTTATTATTCTGAACATAAATGTGCAATTAATTGAAAAAAATTAATATAATTATTTAAAGTTGTTATTATGATAGATTTATATAGATTACATTTCTTAGAATAAATAATTATTAGAAATTAACAAGAACTCAAATTAATTGTAAATGTACTTTTTACCATTCCAGTAGCCAAAGTTGGTCCCCCCTTCAAACATGTACCTGCAATAAAGTGATATAATTTTAGGACTTCAAAACTTTACTTCAATTCCCACATAAACAAATGACATTATATAAAACAATACATAAAAAAGTTGGTTTGCTCCAAACCGTATTGACCAGGTGATTATGGGACATACATGTTGACACTGGCCCCCATGGATAGCATTTCTCCCAGTATTCTGCTGACCTTCTGAGTATCCACAACAGCATGCGGGTCTCCCCAGTAGTCCAGCCAGCCTGTGTAGAACTCTGAATTCACCTGCAAAAAAAGCTATACATTGTAAAACGTTCAATAATTCGAAGACATTTAGTCCGTTTTGTTTTTTATTGGCTTTATTGAGTAGGCCTAGTTCAATTACGTATTTGTCTATGTTTTAAAATCCATGTCAACAAGCTGATATGGAAACTAAACGATGAAAAAGAAGTTTGATTTCCTCTACAGGAACAAGGTAGGCCTGCATCATGAATGTAGAGAAGAAATAGTCAGAGAATTTTCCCGGTTAGTACTTCACTATGGTGGGGTGTTATAAATACATACAACATATTCTATCTGAAAACCATTTCATGCTGTTAACCAGTACATTGCACTTTATAACAGGATTCATAACAAATGATTCAGTATCCATAGGCAAGTACTATACGATGGGGTTAATCTGTTTGTTGGCCCTCTCTCTGCAAAAATAGTGTCCTTGTTAGTTAAATTACAAGGCAATCTTACAAAAATTTTTTTTTCTCATCAGCTAACATACTAGGTATAATATTGGCTTTGTCTTGAAGCGATGCACCACGACAAATCGTTACCAGCAGTAATACCGTTGTGCTTTTTATTTACGTCAAGGGCCCAATATAATATATTCAAGTCCAATCTCTTTCCTATTTGTAAAATAAAGTTTACATAAAATATTTTTATTTAATTGACTCCTTAAAACTCACCAGAGGCCCTCTTGGTTCAAACCTCCTTTGTCTTTGGAAGGCTGTGGATACATTGGTATCTGTACCGAAATAGAACAGAGGTTTTGTCTGCACCTCTGATACAGTTAGAGATACAACATTCTGCAGCTTTCTTAACTTGCAAACTATCTGTCCTTCAAATACAGATACAATAAGACTGTATAAAATGATCTTGTTCAAACTTGTAGTGTTCAAGAATACTTAATACTCAAGTTGTTGAATATACAATTATTGCTGTTCATATTAAACTCTCTTCCTAAGAAATCAAAGCACTACTATTTATCTATTTAACTACTATCATCTACAATTTACAAAAGGAACACAGCCATGACATATTTTGTCATATTGTAGACCTGTGTATCGCATCGCAATGGAGATTTTGCAGTGTAGCCACTTGGAGCAAAGCATCTCTATTGTAATAGTTAAACTGCTTAACAGTACATAGCCTTTGTTTGGCAAGATGGTATATTTTTAAGAGTCTAGAAAAAGCATATGGTGTGCAGGTCACTTGGGGTTTGCTTGAACCTCAAAATACAATTCAGTTGATTTGTAAAATAGCTATACATCATTGATCACTTGAAAACTACCTGTGCCAAAGTCTATGGTAGCGTAGAGTCCTTCCAAAGTTCCACAGGTCATTTCCTTGTCAGTGTTTCCGTCAGTGGTGAAGAGGACAACGTCTTCCCCCAGGAAGAAACGGAAAAGTGTCCGCAGATGACGAAGGTAGTTGTAATCGCAGGCAAAGTAGCTCCCATACTCATTCTCAACCTAGAGATTTACCCCAAAAAAACTGTCAACTGACAAAAAACTCAACTAAGCTGATAACCTTATAATGCATATCTAGTTTAACCTAGCAGCTAACTATTAGACCTGCACGCTGATGATATTCCCTCCATTGGCGTAGAGCCAAGGCTTCATCTTTGGAAGTAGCACAGCGATCCAGTTGCTCACTGCCTGCAGATAATCTAATCACAAAGATAAGGAAATAATGCCACTGCTCCGGCCATTGTCATATGTTTATGTAAACACATTTATAGGGATTTCCTGAAAATCTGACTGTTTTCATGTGTAAACTAGCTAGTTAGATATGCAAACACATACCTGTATCAGCAGACCTAAGAACAATGTTTGGCTTCTGGAGTAACCAGGCTGGCAAACCCCCCTAGGTGAAAAGTCATCGAAAAGTGTTGAAAAATGCCAGTTGCTAATGTAGGATTTTAACTCGACATACATGTACGCAACAGCATAGCTCAACCACAAATATGTGTATCAATAGATAAAATGCAACTGATTTGTAATTCCCTGTCAGTTGACAGTTTGTTATTATCAGAGATGGGGATCTTATGACTAAGAACATAATGTGGAAATAAAAAACTGAAAAAAAACTGTCTGGTCAAAAAAAATTACTTAATAGTTATACATGGTCAAATAGAGATTATTTACCATCTCCCATTCTGCACAAATGTAAGGTCCTGGACGCAGTATTACAAGGAGACCAGTCTGATTGGCTAGATCTAGGAAGTGCTCTAGATCTCTGTTCCCAGAAAAGTTGTTTACTCCCTGCACTGTCTCGTGAAAGTTCCAAGGCACATATCTGTAAGAACAATAGCATTAAAAACTGTAGCATTAGCATTGAAAATTGAATAGCACTGATAATTGTAATCAAGTATTTTGAAAACTGAAGATAAAGGGGGTCAAAGTTCAACATACATTTGGATGGTGTTTAGCCCAGCCATGTACATCTTGACTAGCCTGTCCTTCCAGTAGTACTGAGGGATTCTGGAATAATGAATACTGCCTGACACAAATTGGAATGGTTTCCCATCCTTTAGGAAGCAGTCATTCATGTAGTCTATGGAGAATGTTCTTCTTTCCCCAAAAACCTACAAAACCAATACATGGAGTATAATTGAAACAACACAACCAAAATATAAAATACACACAAGCATTGGTTGAAACAAGACTGGAATAAAGTTACTTCTGGATATTGTAAACAAATTAGAATTTTCTTTGCCAAATATACGGCACAATGTCAATAGGTCACACCAATCTTTTAGCATATTTTTCATTTTGTCACAATCATTCTAGCAGTATTACGTTGTGGTACTTGCTAATTGCAACATTAGTATTATAGAAATCAGCTTAATAGTGTAAGAAACTAAGGTACTTGAGTCACTTACCAAGCTTATATTTACAGCTAAACAAAAAAAGCTCACAATAATGGGGACAAAGATCTTCGTAGCCATGTCAACTATCTTGCGTAGTAGTGGCAGGCTTATCACATTTCCATTTATTTTCCTGGACTTAAATGCATTGTAAATTATATTTACAAGGTAAAAAGTTATTCAAACAGTGTGCTCGTCTTTAGTCACCAATGAAGCCAAATGAGTATATCCGCGCTCCGCAAACCATGGTCATGTGATGCTCACATTGCACTCTGGTCGCAGGGTCCTAAAACTAAAAAATCTCTTCTCTGAAAACTCGATTATTAAGCGTTCCTGTTTGTGGTTTGATTTTTGTTTTGGGATTTTAAATTTACTCCTTCAATTTAGAGGAAAATACAACAGTAATACTTCATAGTTAAGGGTAACAACGAGATTTTATCAGCTCAATCCTATTCAACTGAATAAGCGGAATAAGCAGTACATCCGAGGTGCGCAGGAGGCATATGGCTGAAGATTTTTGAATTCCTACACAGCATAGCGTTATTGCAGACGACTGTCTGACAATGCTTGTTGACAGGTTACAAACAGGCCACTATTGTGCTTGACATAGTATGAGAACAAAACAGCCAATTCAGGAAGGTTTCTTTAACCATCGACAGGACAACACAGTGAAAGTATTTGGTCTAGGCTAGGTGTTACATTTGACTGAAATGTGTACTCTAGGCTCAAAACCTAATGTCTACACTGTAAAAAATAATTTGGCCTTTTAGTTAGTTCAACTTGTTTTAATAAGTTAGTTGTACTAAAATTATGAAAACATTGAGTCAACTTGTTATTTCAAGTTGGAACCTGACCAACTGATCAAGCAAAACATATTAGTCAATGCAACTTCAGACATTCAAGTTTACTCAAGAACAAAATTTTATTCTTATGAATGCGTGGGTTACGTACAATGCACACCATAACCGGCGAAGTCGCCTGTTCTCGGAATTGTATCGCATAGTCAATCAGGCTGCGAGCTAGTGGGCGTTTCTGATCAATTTGACAGGCAGCAGCAAGGGAATGCCGTGAACAAGCAAGTTTTCGGTCCAGTCATCGTAATCTGTCAAATTTATATTAATTACTATATTCATCATTACTTTACAGTCTTTCAGACATCACATTTCTCCATATTTCTCTCCAAGCAGTTGTTGTGTTGGCTTTGTGCACCGGTTTCATGTGCAGGAGAAGAGCGAAAATAATTTTGGTACCTGATTTTTTAACGCCTAGCGAACTTCGCTTGGAATTTGCATAAAGTTGAAAAGATTTGAACTTTTGGTGACCTTTCCAATCGCTCCTTCGCTCTGGCTCGCTTCGTCACCGGTCTTGAGATGACGGCCGCCTTCCCAGCATGCCCCTCCATTGAAAATGAATGGTGAGCGGTGATTTGCTGGACGACGCCGCTTTTGTACGTTATAGCTCGTGCACCTTTATTCGCCTGGGTTGAACTGGCGAAATGAAAAGCGACTGCACAGATATTATGACGGTGCTAATGCTGGACGGAGATGTTCTGGCATGAAGTTAAGACCGAGAATATAACCCGTAGTTCCCGCGGGAGGCAACTCAAACGTGTGTTCCTTTCCTGTTATCTATTGTGAAAAAAAATTTAGTATGTGGGGGGACCTGACGTGTTTGCGTTAAGGTGCTGTATGGAGAAAATTAATTTATTCAACTTACAAATACATGTCAATATCATTAAATGAGCAGTTTGCTGTATGTCAATTTAGTCAAATTGACTTTTCATAGTGCATGAACTTAAATTTAACTAAAATAACGAAGTTGCCAGAATCTATTCTTTGCTCATCTTACTCATAATCTTAAGGCAGCCAGGTTACTTATAATTATAAGTTGAGCCAACTTAATTTTTTTTACAGTGTAGTATAAATTGATTGTTATGGGTCTGATTCTTATCCTTCACATAATCCCACTCATTGATCTAATTCATTATTCATATATTTTGTTTGTTATAATATGTTGTAGGCCCTATAATATTAACCAAACCCTTGCTCTTATGTGTAATGTTCATCATTGCGCACATGGTGGCGCCTTAAGACTGCAGCCATGTCAGCAAATATGGATATATAGAGGGACAGAACTCACGGTTGGTTGTGGATGGAGTTCTGGTGTCTGGTGGAACCTAATGTGGAACAAGGAAAAGCATTTTTTCCGCTCAAAATGCTTAGCGGTTGAGGCTTATATGGATGGTTAATAGTGCCTCCATTATTTCACTTAGCTGGGTAGGCAACCCTAAAGTCCTTTCTCATTTCAGCCTATAACTGTTGCGTCATTAAGGGGTTTAAAGGGCTAGATTTAAAGAAGGCCTGGGCTGAATCTAGACCCACAATTTACATAAACTTATCATAATTTGTGACAGTGCCCCAGTCTAACATTATCTCTCTCTTTATTCACCTCCATCTCTCACATTCTTTCTGTCTCCATCTCGCTCTCACTTTCTTTTTCTCTCTGTCCTTTCTCCCTATCTTTCATACACACACCCACACAGTGTAATGTGGGCCTTCGACTCTGTCACTGTCCCACCCTTGTATCGCTACTAGCAATACAATATAATCCTATTTCCTGTTTTGCCAATCTAGTAATTAATCTCCAGTTTGAAAGGAGGATCATTTTAAGACCTAATGGCTTTTTATCCATACTACAGATAGGACTCATGTCTCAGCTTGTTTAGTGTCATGACACCCTTGTCAGGCAATGCTAATTTAATTTTTCTTTGTTATGGAAGTGAGAGTACTTATGCCTATTATGAGCACCTATTGGTGTCCTTGAAATGAGAGTGTAACCTTAATAATTGTGAATACTTGTGTTAAAGCAACAGTAAAAAAAAGTTAACTCAATTACACAAATAATAAAACTTAAAATGTAATTACACCATATCCTTTTTCAATTCCTGTTCTGACAAGATGTGATGTGGGATGATCTGGGCTTTCTGTGATGGACAAGAGAGAGAGAGAGAGAGAGAGAGAGAGAGAGAGAGAGACACAGAAAGAGAGAGATTTTGGGGAGGGGCTTCTACAGAATGAAGTCATCTCCCCAGAGTATGTAATTACAGTGCCCCAGGCCCCCGTGAAAAGCCCCTCCTCATTGCAGCCCCTCTTTTTCTATTGTCTCCTCTTCACAGACAGGTGCACTGCACACTTTGAGTAAATCTTCTGCATGTTGAATTTATTATAGCCTGATAGTTTTGGTCATGGTAGGTGTGTGGATTGGTAAACTGTAACCTATACAGAACCAAACATCCTATTGTACATTATTCTCATTAAGTTGTATTCAAAGATGCAAGATGGTGGTGAGACAGGCAGACGCAATGATTCACCTTTACCATACCAAAGCTGTGACTCCACCCTTTTGAATATCTCCTCTCACTACTTAGCCGTCTGTAATTGTTATTTATTTGAATCATGACGTGACACTCCTTTGGAGAATGTCCAGAAAGTCCCTGTCCTGAATCTGGGCTCAGATGGTGGGCATTGGCCCAGGACGGACCATCCATGAGTGGTCATTTTTCACAGGCTCTGAGCAACCGCTGAGTCACAAGCTGAGGCTAATACTCTGACCAATCACCGAGAAAATTAGTCCTCAGCTTTGGGTAACAGTACAATGAACAATAACACTCAAAAACCATCGGTGGAAATCTTGGGGGGAGGTTAAATGGTGGCCCATTAATACGTTTTACTTGAAATAGGATTTTCTCATGTGGGGCAGTTGTTTATGTTTATGTCTTGAAACGGCTCTTTACGTTACCCAGGCATGCCATTGTAAAAACACACACACACACACACACACACACACACACACACAGTCAATAGATGCTTGTGAAGTGTAGGAGTAAAGAATGCAAGTCTCTTAACAAACAGGAAATTGACGTTGTAGGGGAGCATGGGAAGAGGGTGACTGTTCTTTGGGCCTCGGCCCAAAAGCCTGGTACGGCAAGCGGGGGAAACATAGACGTCTAAGAGGATATTGTGAAAAATCCTCCTGCTAAGAATCTGGCCTTATCATGATACAATTGATCCACGGGGTTTGTGCCTGCATACTGGAGAGTCCCGAACATCTTTAAGGTTATGATGGATATCCTTTAACAGGCCTTTTCTGGGATTGTGTCTTCAAACTGCTGAAGTAGACTGCCTTAAAGTGGTACTGGTCAGCCATCTGAAGAATGTTCTCAACAGTTTTACTGGGAAAATGTGGCATTTAATAACCTTTTGAAATACAAATAAAAGCCTTAACAGCAGGCCTACCCCACTGAATACATGGGACAATTATCTGCAGAATAATAGTAACCTGGAGCCAAATCAGAACGTGATTCTTTATCTGTTTTATTGTAAAACTCTTGGTTGAATACTGGTATCAAAATCACCATCATTTCATCTATTGAATGACAATGATTTATGCGTCCTAGAGAAAGGTAGCTACCTCATTTACCGTACGTAAGAGGACAGACTATACTATCTGTCCTCAACCTAACAGCCTAAATGTTGACTTTGGTTTGACTAATGTTATTATTTAGAGACATACTGGCTGTGTGGTGTTTTATGACCAACCACATAATTCAATACATGGCAGCAGGATGTGTCATCTGCCATATTTGCACTGTACAAATTTGAAAGAGGGATTCAATATAGATCACCTCGAGTCATAGATAATATTAGATGTCCCCATTTATCGCTTTGTCCACTTTCTATCCATTTGTCTATTCCTGAATGGGGTGATTCAATCAGTTTTCTTTCAATCCTCTCTCCATTCTCCTCCCTCAATTTGATTGTCCCTTGGGTAGGTTCCAACAACAAAAATCTCCTCTCTGGGCTACAGAAACAAACAAGCAACACTGAAATGAAAACATTCGAGGTGATCCATTTAATCTGTGTAATTACGTGCCGTGACTCACCAAGACACAATGTTTTCCATTTATGATGACAGTTGCAATAGGCTACTGTGGATTACTCTAACATCCATTTGGCTAAAATTCCTCACCCTAATACATTGGCTTCAGTTAATAAATCGTTTTCTACATTGATTTAAATGTATATAATGTTATATTTCTGAACTTCATTGTTTGAAATAGGCTACTACTGCAGATGATTACCTAATGCGGTTTATCAGTCAGAACATCAAGCTAAAACTAAAACCTTACCTAAATGCTAGTAGCTACAGATATTAAACGTTGATATTAAAATTTTGCTAGAATTTAGCTAAATATATACGGGCACTTTTGTATAGAAATGTCTAGTATACCCACTGTATTGAAGATGAAAGTGGAAAGAGTGACACACAGAAATAGTTGTCCCCCCAGGCAGGAGGGTGGGTCAATGCCTGTGTGTTGGCTGTTCAGCTGGCAGATTGGGTCCTGCTCTTGCATAGATGGATTCTCTTTACATAAGCATTGCATTTGGTCAAGTCATTATCATGGACTGACTGTGAGAGAGAGTGGCTTTAAAAAGAGGACAATCCAACCAAACTCTCTCTCTTAACAGGCCCCCCAAACAACATGCACTCAGGCCACAGATCTTTATTCACTGAGAGTGGCTGTAAAAGGAACGTCCACCCAGAACGCTAATTGACCTTGCTCTGGGGCATATGAGCGAATCACTCACTATAGCGTCTCTGTCTCCATTAATGTCACAAGATATATAACGTACCACGTGTCAAACGATGTATTTATCTGAAGACAGACTCATGCATTATAGACTCAGTCGACTGCCATGAAATAATCTTATGACATAACGCAAGACACAAATCTTTCCTTCCTCTAAATATGGACACACACAGTTCCCCATTATAGATAGCTTTCAAAAAGTCAAATAATACTGACAGATGTTTTCTCTTCTTAACTGGCTCTAAAACAATATTCGGACCATTCTGTCCTACATGTTGACACGATGGTAACAACAATAGCTGATCAACTGAGTCTGTAAAAGAACTAACAGGAGAGGGACAACATTCTCCATGGAGGACAATGGGAATAATCCACTCTGCTCCTATGGGAGCCTGGCACATCGCCCGTCTGATCATCTTGATACGGTAGCTTGCATATTGGAGGTATTTGGGTGCTGTGGTGGTATGTATTATTAAAAGCACAATTTTTTCAAAGAATATGATAAAACCACCATCCAAATCCTTTTCTTTTTTAATTTATGTTGTGTAATCAAAAAAATATCAGAAGCTATGGTGACCCTCTGATTTAATTTATTTGACTTGATTATTTGCTCTGTACATGTTGTATCAACTTCCAGTTTTTTTCATGTGTTGTTTTTTTATGTGTGACTGCTGTCTACGCTGCCTTCCTTGGCCAGGGCTTATTTGAACAAGAGATATGAATCTCAGTGTGACTTTACCTGGTTAAATAAAAAATCGATAAAATAATATACATAAATATTTGAAACAGCCTCTGTCTTTCTCTGCTTATATATATTAGACAGCATATACATTGTCATTATGATAATTTGTGTTGAGGTCCTGGGCTATGTCAAAAGTCAAGACAGATAGGACCTCTGACCCAGACAGAACCCCTCCCCCTCCCTGGCCCTCCTGGGGATCTCACTTCTCTGGGAACAAATGGAACCATTGTTTGTCCTCTTTGTTCCCCCAGGTAGAGTAGAGTCCCTGCTAAGACAGCATGGCTCAGGACTAGTTATGTTGTTTAGCAGAATATGTGGGGTCGAAGAGATGGTATGGATAATGGCTGACTCATTTAAGGAGCACATCATGCACTATTGTTTTGAGTTAAGCATGGGCTTAGTGGTTCATTAATGTACTGCTTTCAGTAACTTGCTGAATATACACAGCCACTTTAGAGAGACGCTGTAAAGTCTTTTGGGAATCTCTGAGGCAAAAGGGTTAAGGTCAGCCCACCTGGGGCAAAAAACATTAAACAATTTAAGATTCTAGTCTTCTTTACAATCAAACTGGTATGCTGACAAACAGGACAATGATTATCTTTCAATGTGTAATATCAAAACTGTTGCTGTCAGCTTTCAGCTGCTGTCGCAAAGCATAATAAATACAATTTGGGACAATTTCAGATAAAGATCACTTAGACTAAGTCTTAGAGGGTTAATTTCAGTTACATTGGACAGAGAGTTAGGAAACTCCCAATCCCACACTCAATGCAATGAGCTTAACAGTGATGCAAATGGGTGTTCTGTGTTTAATCTGTGTTGTTTGATCCATGGTATTAGTGAACATTTTAACCCACTCCTCTTTCTGTAATCAGGTTCACGCAGCTTTAAAGAAGTTAGGCAGGCCAGGAGCGCGGTTCAGTCACATGCAGAGCTATAAGCATGAGTTGGCACTGGCACAGGTAATCACTAGGGTTGATAACCTTTAAATGTTGAAATACCAGCTTGTGTTGAAACGCATATGCAACATAATAATTAATATCCAATGACAGGATTACAGTAGCTTTGAATCTACTATTTCAAACCCTGATATGGTTCTAACACATGTTAATTTAACAATATAGGAGAAAAAAAGAAGAAAAATTACATACATGACTTAATAGGAATGTTTTTAATGAATGGGGTTGCATCTTTTGGCTGCCTGCTTTGCTGACTTTCAGGCAGAGATATAGCACTGAAAGACAAAACATCTTAAAATAGGTTACTGTTCGGTTTCCCCCAAAAAAATTTCTACTTTTTTATAACTATGTTTTCGTACTTTGCTTTGCAGATTTTGTTTCAAAATCGTCCAAAAAAAGTTTTTTTTTTCTTTCTGGTAAAATTACAAAAGTGTCCTATCCACTAACAAAAAAGGCAAAGTGGAGATATTGCACAAAGGACGCAATATAAAAAAGGTTTCCTAAGCATCCTACAGAATGCATTATCAGAACATGACCATAACAAATATTTTTTTCAGTTATGAACATGAAATTCCCGTTTGCGACAGCTTATGTTTGCATTGTTCAGGAAAATGTGATCTACAGTCAATAACAAGCATTGCAAATTATGGGTGTGTAGAAGGGAGGTTTACGCTCCTTGAGGCTCCGCCTCTCTGAATAATATGCCGGTCTGGTCCCGTTGAATTGAAAAGATATTTCAGAAACGGAGAGCACCGGAGCGACTGTGCCCGGACAGCACCGCTGAAGCGGCTTTGTTTTGAAGTGTATTGAACATTTCCGAATACTTTGTTTCCTACACCCTTGCTAGCCCTTTATGAAAAAGTTGATCTGATAGGGAAAAGCAGGAGTGCGAAGGGAATTTATCATCTTTAAGGTCCCGAATGGAAAGCATCTGGAAATACGTCTCCCATCTTCCAGCAGAGTGAAACCGTGGTACCCCGGCCCGAACTCCAATTACAAAGGAGTTGAAGTTGATGATTGAAAATGGATTCCTTTTTTGTAGAGGTAAGTTGGGTCTTTGTTTATGAGTATTTTCATTTTATAACTACTTTCTTATCAATGGTGAAGTCTGAACTATTATTTTGGGTGCGCGTAGGTCTTTGTTAGTATACATCTTCGATTTCTTTCTTGCCCTTTGCGTTTTCGATTTACGCCATTAGCGTTTGGGCTAGCGGTTTTAATTATTTTTTTGCATCAGTAATATTCAATGCCTTGGCAGCTATTTTTTTCATTT
>JAVQIZ010018960.1:0-26640 GCA_036023535.2 Galaxias brevipinnis | reverse complement strand
GTGAGCAAGTCTGTTGCAATATGTTGGGTGAGCAAGTCTCGCGCAAATTGGCTGCCGTGGTATCACTCAAGACTGAGTGTTGTGTTTGACAGCTGTTGGTCCATTCGTTGTTCGTTCTGTGTAATTAATTGGCGACCAATTTGTGTAAAGCGATTTGAGTCTCGAGAAAAGCACAAAAAACTAAATAAAATGAATTATTATTATTATTAGACAAGAAACCATGTAATTTAGCCATTTCTTAAAGCAGGGAGGGGAGACTGATTTACACTCCCTCGGGATAACCCTTTTTGCTACAACCATACCAAACATGAGTGCTTGTTATTGTAACGCCAGAGGGAGAGTTAACGAGTAGAGCAACCCAACATCACTAACAGACTGTCAGGGGTTAGCTGACTATTGTATACAATGCTGCACATATTTAAAACAACATTCCAAAAAACTCCTAAGCTTGGGGCAGGCCAAGAAATTATGACATGGGGGTTCCATCGCTCAACCTGCACTTGTCACAGGTTGCAGAGACAGAAGGAAAGATCCTATTTAGTTGGTCTTGGAGAATTGCAGCCGATATTCTCTAGTTCTATCGCCCACAACTCATCTGAAATGTCCTCACCAATATCCTTACTCCATGCTTCTTTAATGTGGAGAGAGGGGCCAGTCAGAAAAGAGAAACAAACTGTGAGATCAAGTGTTTAGAGGTGGGGATTATTGTTAAAGGTCATAAACATTTTATTGATTAGGCATCTTGTCAAGGTAAGGTGAAGATTCTGACTTCTAGATACCAAACAAAGTGTGTGTGGGAGTCTGAATTTCTTCTGATGTTGAGCAAACGATGCAAAACGGTTCAGTGTAGAGATCCTTAATGGTAGACGGGCCCTTCTCTGACCAGTGTGCAAAAACAGCGTCCATTAAAGCCAGGCTTAAAGGAGGGGTTCTGACGTACAGGAGCATGAATGGACAGCTCTGGGAGATTCAGCACGCCCTTAATTTGCCTTAGAATTCTAAATTAATTACATAAAATAAATTCATCCTTGCTTCCCAGGTATGTTTACTTTAGAAAATAAAATGGCCGTTAAAGATGCTTCAACAAGACTTACAGGACTCAATATCAGGCCATCTGGGAAAGAGTTCGCTCCTCTGCCTGGCCACAGCTGGATTTTGATTCCATAAAACCCACGCTGTGGCAATACAAGCCCTATAATGATAGTCCAGATGAAGAGCATAATGATGGAATCTAACGTCTTAAAGAAGGAGGCCATGAGAAAAATGGGTATGTTCTGAAAAAGGTAAATACATTTAGGAAATAATTCCATCTTAATAATATTAACACACCCTATTAAAGAGAGAGGGAGGTTTGTTCATTTAACTATCATAGATGTAAGTTTTCCAATCAGATCCAGATAATTCAGTTTAAAAATAAGCTTCTGGTGATATTAATTCCCAGATAAACAAAATGGTCAGTGGCTATTCTGAAGGGTAGATTTTCAAGAAAGCTACATTCAAGGCCATCAGACAGATGCATGAACAGACTTTTCTCCCAGTTAATAGTGAACCCGCAAAGCTGCCCAAAATTCAGAAGCCGAAAGATGTTGTTCACCTCGCTGTCATTGTGGACTTCAGCAATGACTCTTAGTGGCTTAGTTCTTAAGGCCTCCTTGACTCTCCCCATGGTCGCACATGGTGTTTGTTATGGATAATCCGTTGACTAGCACAGAAATCCAGCAACAAAGCACCACTAAGGTTCAGATCGGGCAGGCCATTCCTTCCAATCACCCCCCTCCAGATTTCTCCATCGTCACCCACGTGAGCATTGAAGTCCCCCAGCAGAACTATAGTCCCTAGATGGTACCCTTTCCAGGACACCACCCAGCGACTCCAAGAAGGCCGGATACTCCGAACTGCTGTTTGGCACAACAGTCAGAGCCTTCCCCACAGCAACTCGCAGTCGGATAGAGGCGACCCTCTTGTTCTCCGGGGAAAACTCCAACATAGCGGCACTCTGCCGGGGGCTTGTGAGAATCCCCATACCTGCCCGGCGCCTCTCACCCTGGGCAACTCCGGAAAAGGAAAGAGTCCAGCCCCTCTCCAGGAGTTTGGTTCCAGACCCAGAGCCATGCGCAGAGGTGAGCCTAACTATATCTAGGTGGTACTGCTCCACCTCCCGCACTAGCTCTGGTGCCTTCCCCGCCAGAGAGGTGACATTTCACATCCCTAGGACCAGTATACAATGCCAGGGGTCAGCACGGCTGGGTCCCCACCTATGCCTGCCACCCGATTGGCCCCGCACTCGACCCCGATGCCTATCCCTGCAGGTGGTGGGTCCATTGAGCGGCAGCTCCATGTTGTTTTTTCGGCCTGGCCGGGCCCCATGGGTCAAGGCCTGGCCATCAGACGCTCGACAGCGAGGATCCACCCTGGATCTGGCTCCAGGGAGTAGCGCCAGTCTGCCTATTCCAGGCGAGGTGCTGCAGCTCCGTTGTTGCCGAATCATCATGGGTCTTTCAATCGTGCTCAGTCTAGACCCTCCCCCAGGACCAATTTGGCATGGGAGACCCTACCAGGGGCTACTGCCCCGGACAACACATCTTCCAGGTTCACAGGGATACCCAAACCCCTCCAAAAGGAGGAGAGCCACCTTCTCAGAATTTATTGTGTATAGTTCAATGTCAAAACCATCTGGGCCTATGGCCTTGCCATTGGGGAATGAACTTATAGCATCCAGAATCTCTTGGGTTGTGATTTCAGAATTTAAGGCCTCAGCCATTCAGATGCCTCAGCCAATCAGAAATGTCCTCTCTTGCTTTTGACATGTGTTACGACTCTGCCCCTTTGTCCTATGCAGCTGGCTGTCTCTGTGTTCTTTCTGCAGATGACTCATGGGTGAGCCGGCTAAATGCCTGATTGGGAACACCTGGGCCCGGTGCTCCCATTTTTATAAAGGCCCACTCCACTGATGCCAGTGGCCTGGGAGAGAGAGTTGAGAGAGAGAAAGGAAGCGCTACTCCCCAGCGCCTTTTCTTGTGTTATTATGATGTTTCTTTTACATGCAGACATTCCAGTTACTATTCTGTCCACACATGCATACACGCAGACGCCACTGATTAACTGACTATCACACCTCACGATGTTGCCGGCATGTTTTGTTGTTTAATGTTATTAATAAATACTATATTATTTGCACTTGAGTTCATTGGGTTGCCTCGTCACGTTTGTTTACGTGTGCTGAACCTAACACATGTATAACTGTGCATAGTGTTCCCTAAAACGATCATTTATACCTTTAGGATTATTTGCTTCATTTTGTCTATGGCTCTACTTAGTCTGGCTGAACGGATGTAAGATGTTGGAATAAGCCTGCCATTGGCGCCGACTGTTTCAGTTGGCACCAATCAGAGTCAATCTAGATTCCTCCTCTTCATCTACCTGCTTTTCACAGTTTTTAAGTCCCAGCCGCTACGTGAAACAACATCAACAAGCTAGCAGCAACCTATACGCTGAAAATTGTAAATTTCGACAAAGTTTTGAATCGTGCAGCAAGGCAGGCCTGCTTGGTTCTTGAGGTCGATGGCTGTACATATTTACAAAGAATATGTTTGGAACATTTGTCTAACAAGGACGTTATTGCATGTTTGCTTCATCATCTCCGCTGGATAGACAATTCAGATGACATAGTCAGGTGTAGCCATTGAAACATAAAACGAAGGAAACAATATGGGCTAAAAAACACCTCTACTCCATTACAGCGCACTGGCGTTTAAGATTGCTATAATCTGCCCCATACTAAAAAAGACCATCCTGGATCCGCAAGTTCTGGCAAACCATCTATTTCCAACCTCCCCTTCCTCTCCAAGGTGTTGGAAAAAGTGGTTTCTGCATGGCTCCAGAGCCACTTAACTGTCAACAATCTTTAGGAGAAATTCCAATCTGGTCAGCCCACAGCACTGAAACGGCCCTACTCAGGGTCACAAATGACCTCCTGCTGGCAGCTGATGCAGGCTCTCCATACCTCCTGATTCTTCTAGACCTCACCATTGTGTTTGACAGGATTGACCATTCCATCCTCCTGGAGCGTCTCCAGGACACCATTGGTCTATCTAGACAAGTACGGAACTGGTTTAGGTCCTACCTGACAGACAGAACTGAGTTTGTCTCTTGGGGACACATCCTGCACCTGCGGAGTCCCCCAAGGCTCTATCCTGGACTCCATCCTGTTCATTATGTGATGCATCAGTGATGCACACATCTTGTTATCGCAAAGTCATATTCTTATTCTTATTCTTAGGCCTATATTTGGCGCCTTAACTACGCCCGCAGTTTTGACCCTATCGATTCCATTCCAGTGCCCGCATTTCTTGGAAATTGCAGTCTAGTGCGCGTGTATACAGCTAAGTGATTGGTTCACGTTCATAATTATTTTAATCATTTTTCGGCCCTATTGAAATGAATGGGGACAGTTTTTTCACGGTCATATGCTATATATTTGCATGTTGTTATGTTTGTATACTGACTGTCATGGTTATTACAAAGAACACCAGTTGTTAACTGCACCAATGACTCTGTCTCGTTATTTGACATTGAAACATGGTGTCAGACGTGGGAAAGCGAAATCGTGAATAACAAAACACCGCGCCAACAGTTCAGGGCATCTGCACGAATGCACTTGTGAGTATACTGCGGCACCGTATCTTTTTTCCATAGTGAGTTAGCTAGTTTCCAATTAGCATTAGCAGCTAGCCATGGATACACGCTTCTGGAATGAAGGACATTGGAGACTGGAGCACGAACTGGAAAATTCACGACTAGAGAGTAGGGCATTTTTGACAATATGTGGCTGACTGTTCATGAGCACCATAGTCCAATCACTGGACACATCACAACCGCATTTTCTCATGGAAATGCATTTTATAGTTCTAAATATTCCTTGATAATGCAAAATTTGTTTCATGGTTCTTGGTAAAGCAATTCAAACTTCCAAAATAAAAAAAAACAAGTTGACTTCATTTATTTTCCGATTTAGATTTTCTCACACAACATTAAAAAGAACTCAATAGCAAATTGAAGAAATGACTCAACAGTGCCAAGATCTTTATTTTTTCAGAAAGCTACATGTTTCCTCTAAATCAAATTAGACAGTTTACATCATAGCATAAGTAAATTATTAACAGTTGACATGTACATTTGATTCCAGTCTCAATGAAAGAGCAGGCAAGATAAAAATGTAAGCCTTTTTAAAGGGGCCCTATTATGCTCATTTTCAGGTTCATACCTTTATTTAAGAGTTCTACTAGAATAGGTTTACGCATTTTAATGTTCAATAATTTTTTTTTTTTAATTGGCTGGGTCTGCAACGCTTTGTTTTAGCTCCTGTCTCTATTAGGCCCCCCTCCCAACGAGCCCAGTCTGCTCTGATTGGTCAGCTGGCCAAACAAACGTAATTTGGCTTCGCACCGACGAAAACAGCATTTTCTCGACATGGTGAAATCACTATCCACACTTCCCGGCTTCCGCTCTGAATGGCTCTGTTTGAGGGCGTGCCAAACTAGCCGCTAGGTGGGCATTATGCATATGTGTGACTTAGTGACGTAGATAAGTTACGGAAGAAAACGCCGGACTAGAACGAGGCGTTTCAGGCAGTTCAGGAGCAGTGTTTTCTGTGAGAGAGTAGCTCCCTTTGGCTTTGTAACTTTTCAGACCTTTTACATGCACATAAAGCAATATAACATACTAAAGGAAAGGGGAAACCCCTAAAAGCATAATAGGGCTTCTTTAAAGTTACCTTTCTTTTACAATCATCAGTTCTTAGGCTTATCCCTCCCCGTAATCATTGATTGTCTGTACCATAACATAGCAGAGTAAGTTGACTGAACAAGGAGTTCATAAAGACCATGCACAGTAGTAATCCAAGAATCAGTGCTCGCTTTAGAACAGGTATTTGAATTTCTTCACAAAATCCTTTGCTGCAGTCATACTTTGCAGCTTAATGGACATACTAATAACTGCTGACGTGAACACATACTCAAACGCAAATGCAAAAAAATGCAAAGTGCCATTTATAGATACCAAATTCCCAAATACATCATTTTAATTTACGACCACAAACTGTCTGAGTCAGACCTTAACGCTACCAAAATGGGTATTCTGTAGCTATCCCTGCCATTATAAGTAAACTAAACAGTAAGTTCTGTGTCCATAATTCAAATCACAAATGTCAAATATTGGGCTATTTGATAGGGCGGCTGCTGGCCTAGTAAGCCCCTACAATATTCAAAACATTGACCTTTGGATCTGCTTTGCTGCAGGATTTTGTACAGATATCCAGACACATGGTGTAGACACAGGGTGGTGGTCAAAAAGTAGTATTATTAAACGGTACATATATTAATGTAATAACATTTGAAAAGAAGCAATGAATAGCTGTGGCTGAATGCTTCTAGAATGGTGGTTTTGGCTTTGAATAACAAGAAACTTGGTACATGAGTTTTCTCCAAAGGATGGTCATGTGAAAAATACTCTTAACAGTTCTGGAAAACTGGGTTAGGGTTAACCTAACCCTAACCCTGGAAAACTGTAAACTTCTTTGAACAATCCCATTTGTTAAGCCACACTGTCCAGTCAAACAGACTACAAATATTGAAATAATATTTTCTTTGCCACTTAAAATGAGGTCCACAAAAAATAATAAGGATTACACCCATTTTATACTATATGTGCCAGAAAACTGGGGGGGGGGGGGAATATCAAGGTTTGATTTCAATCAAAACAATTGAGAGTGTGTGACAAATTTTACACAGAAAGACAAACAGAAACATCAATGCTTCACTTCAATGTGGTACATACATTTGCTGTAAACTTGATAGTAAAGTGGAAATGGTTAAACGAATCAGTGCTAAACATGTGCTTTACTGTGATCCACTTGAAATGTAAGAGATCAGATAGCTTTATGCACAAAATGAAATGTAAGAGATCAGATAGCTTTATGCACAAAATGTATTCTAGAGGGCTACTGCCAATTTGGAGCAGTCATTTAAAAGATGTGTATCAGAAGTTCTTTCAAATTATCATTGTGCACAGTAAAGTTGCTGGAATATAGAAGTGGAAACTGTTTTAAGGTGTACACAACACCTAATAACAATTCATGGAAACTGCGACATTTAAAGAGAAGATACCATGCCAACGTTGCAAAGCGATTCGTAAATTCTCCAAGCCTAAACAAAATTAACACTTTTCCCCAGTTCGCTCAAATGCAACAATAGTTCCATAAAAGTAATATATTTTATGTCATTTTAAGGAACCTCATATTTTTCTGATGATTTACAACTGTACAAGCAAAGCACACAATTCAAAGTACAAATAATTAATACAGTATAGACAACTTTGAATTTAAAAGGTTTAGGTTTCCTCCTTACACTGAAAATCACTACCAAAACACACCAGAATAATGAAATAAAATTATGGATGTACATTTTACAAAAATATTTACAAAAAAGGACAAAGCAGCTAAATTGGTACCCTCCAAGTAAGACGTGCAGCGTTTGGTACTAAACACTCCATTTTAATTTAATTGAATATTTTTCGGTTTATGAAAGGAAATTATTCAAGCTGTCGCATATAAATGTTAAGGCAAAGTCATTCAAGTTTAAATAAAATTAAAGTTTTTGAAACACTGGATGGAAATCACTCGTTGAACACATTTCACATATATTGTATAACCCCCCCCCTCACACACACACACACACACACACACACACACACCCACCCACACCCACACACACACACACAAACAAATAAACAAAACATTTAAGACTGTCCATCCAAGAGAATCTCCATCTTTCAGAATTTAAAATTAATTAAGGGTTTCATTAGACACAGAAAACACAAGCATCTATATCATAAGCAGTCATGGTGATTGGCACAGACAATTCTCTTTGTGCTAGTTCTTTTCTACAAATGGGCTCTTTTTCTAAGCGGGGTACCCAAGGGTGCTCTTGTTGCCGAAAGACTTCAATGAGAAGTCATAATATGCAGAACAAAGATACATGATCTGTGAAGTATGCTTTTTTTTGCTAGGGAAAGGACGCCTGCAGACAAGATAAAATCATACCCATACAGAAAGATTATTGATCCCACATCATTTGAATTATAGGGAAGGAATTGTTGTCGCTTTTGGGGGGATTTATTATCCACCCAAGCTTCATAGGGTTAGCACAATCCTATCCTAATTATCTAACTTTAATCGTGCAAAAAGATACACATACATAGCTACACATACATACATACATACCTAACCATAATCTCCCATAAATTACATTCCTATTTTTATATTTTATAACAGTTCCCCTTAGCTAAATGGCTGGTCAAATGCAGCAGTCACATGGGTCTGCCAATAAAAGTAAATAGTACATTATAGTGCAGTATACTAAAGCAGCAACTGACCATGTCAAAACATACTAGCAAAACAACTAAAATATACCAATAAGCCACAGCATTAAAACCACTTGCCAAATGTTGTGTAGGTTCACCTCGTGCTGCCAAAACAGCTGACTCGTTGACGGTGTCTTGTGGTATCTGGCACCAAGACGTTAGCAGCAGTTCCTTTAAGTCCTGTAAGTTGAGGGGGGGCATCCTTGGAGGGAACTCAAATCCCACCGAATATTTACAGTGTGGGAGGGTGCATTATCCTGCTGAAAAAGGCCAATGCCATCAGGGAATACCACTGCAATGAAGGGTACTTGTCTGCAACAATATTTAAGTAGGTGGTACGTGTCCAAGTAATACCCACATGAATGACAGGACACAAAGTTTTCCAGCAGAACATTGCCCAAAGCATCACACTGCCTCAGCTGGCTTGCCTTCCTCCAACTTGCTGCCTAATATATCCCACCCCCATTGTGCCATTGTAATGACATGATCAACGTTATTCATTTCACCTGTCAAAGGTATTAATGTTGTGGCTGATCAGTGTATGTCAAGCAAATAAAACAGAAACAAACCAATTTCCTGGGCCATGCTCACAGAATTCTCTCATAGGCAGTACACAACAGTAACCACTTCTATGTAGGACTAGTTGTCTCTTGAGATGTAACAAAAATTTGATTCTCTGAACTATAATAAACTATTAAAACTTCATTGTGTCAGCATTACCCTAATTCTTGATTTTACAAGTTATAAGACGATTTCCAGGCAAAAACTTGATACCCTTGTGAAAATATATTCCATTACAAAGACAACACACACAGCTTTATTATAACCCTAATGGTGCATCAAGTAACCAAGGCTCAAACAGACTTTGAATGAGAAGAATGAACACATCTAGTGACGGTTCTGTGTTCAACAATAAGTGTTCTCCATCCCGTTACCATTCACACGTTTGTTAGTATAGTGTGAGCCTCAATTTCTGTGTCCTTATAAATGGTCCGAGCAAGAAAGAGAAGAACTTATTATTTACCACAAAGAGATACTTATGACCCTTTAAAAACCACCCACATGCGATGACATACACAAGCAGGACTTGTGCCAAAGAATCAAACCAGTATGAGAATGTATGCCGTTCATATGCCACTGTTATGAGATAAACCAGTATGAGAATGTATGCTGTTCATATGCCACTGTTATGAGATAAACCAGTATGTGAATGTATGCCGTTCATATGCCACTGTTATGAGATAAACCAGTATGTGAATGTCGTTCACATGCCACTGTTATGAGATAAAGGAGTTACGTATTGTCAGAAACTGTAAAAAAATTGGCCACAGTAAAAATAAAAAATAGAACATCCCACACTTAATTACATTTTTAGTCTTACCATAAAGGGATGCGTTAACATTGCATATAATATAAATTCACGTGTTTCTTTTTTTTTTTTTTTTTACGTACACGCCAGATTAACGAATTAGAGTGCACATGTAAATTACATCAAATAGTACAACTGTCACAAAACAAATACCCCCTCTTGTTACTTTACAAAAACAAAAATGAGTCTGTCTGAACTAAAGTTATACCCTATTTACAAGGGCGGATTCCTCATCTAAGAATACTGTGCCAATCCAGGATTGCAACCATATGGACCAATCCGACTGTCACCTGATCCTATTAGAGATTAATCCTATATAACGTTAATACAAATTAATAAAACCAATGTTGCTTTGCACACTTAAGTGCTTTGTCTGCAAGCCCTGATCCAGAAAAAGGCATCCTCATTGTGTTTATGATTGGTTACTTTATATTAGGTATTGAACAGCCCTGATGTATCACTTTTGGATGTGTTTGTGGGATATAAACTTTCATCACACTATTATGGGGACTTGGGAGGTGGATAAAGATCTATACTGTATTTCTTCCCTGGGTGCGAGATTGGTGAGGGCCATTGCCCACCCGATCTTCGGACCTCCCAAGGAGGTCCACCTGAAGTCACGGCTGCTGAGGCAGGCTTAGAGGTTTGGTATGCATCTCTGGCTTTGGTCTCACCCATGGTGTCACTCTGGGCTGAGGGGTCTGGGCACTTTCTCTCTTCACTGGCAGAACAAACTGTCTTGTACTCTTTGGGGGGCTGTTGTAGTGATGGGCCATCCCTAATTCTCTGGCAAATCTCAGCATAGGAGGGTTTCCGACGTTCCTAAGCAGAGAAGGTGAGATGCACACAAGTTGCTACAGAAAACACAGACGGGAAAGTAAGACAACATTAAATGTTTTTATTTAAATTGTTTTAAAATCGACTGGTTATCGAATTGTGATCTCTGGAAACAGCTAAACTGTAAGAGATTAGTAAATTGCCTTAATACTCACTGATGCAGATGCAACACCACTGAACTGTGGAGATTTGCTTGCAGTGGAGGAGGCGGCAGTGCCGCTATCTACAGACAGTTGGATATCCATCTGCTTTAACTGTAGTACCTTCACCTCCCTAAAGAACAGAATTGTGAAATGGTGGCATCCAGCATGGTTCCACTATAGCACACCCAGACATATTTAAAGTTTATTGGAATATTATGGTCCGCTGTAAAGAATTCTAACGGACTGAATTCCTTGAAAACAGAAATAAATGTGAAAGCATATTACATTGCAACTTACTCTGTGGCCTGGGATACAGCAGGGGACGGAGGAACAGCAGGAGCTAGATCTAATACTGTAGTCGAGGTGGTGGAGGGCTCAGTGTTGCTGGGCAGTGCAGAGGTAGCTGTCTGAAAAGGCTTCCTGGGGCCTACTAATGCTAGGGCACCTTCAGCTACACAAAAATGCTTTTAACGAGAAGAAAACAATAGGCAAGTATGAGGTTGGGTGGTTAATCAATGTTGATATGCTTCAGCAATTCAAGTACCAACAGCTGAAGGTTTGTTGTTACATAAGACATGAATGTAAGTGGGGTTAGGGTTAGGTTAGGTTAGGTAAACCTAAGCCTAAGCTAACCCTAACCCTAACCCTAAGTGGTATACAGTGTTTCTTATACATTTGCATTACAATTTTTCCACAGTATCGGTGGCTTAGTATTATGTATCATCACCACTCCTTTAACACATTGATCATTGCTATTCTCCTTTCTCGCAGTATGGTGCAAAATTGAAAAGTGATGGTTATTCAAACGCACAGCATCTAACATAGGCCCGGTTTTCCGTACAGGGATTAAGCCTAGTTCTAGACTAAATCTCACTGTCAATGGAGGAAAAGAATTTGCATCTCCAATGATTACTACATTTCAATAAATAATGCATGTTTTTCAAACTTATTTCTTTCTAACAATGAAAACTGTAAGGAAAAGTGTGGTGGGTTGGTTATACTAACTTCTCAAGCAAGGTTGTGTTTAAAAAAAAAAAAAAAATTCCTTTGATGAAAGACTGATGAAAAGATCTTCACTGAATGAAAGAAGGTATTGACATTTGTACCAACCTGTTGTTGAGCAGTCCCAGCCATTAGGCTGGCCAGTCTTTTGTCCAACACATCGTCTGCTTTCAGGCGGCCACCAGGCAGTGGAGGGAAGCTGGTGAGACCCAGCTCAAAGCTTGGTGATGGCGGCTTGGGTGGAGGGGGCAACTGGGGACCTCCTCTCTGACGTATCAAGCATACAGTCAACACAAACAAACTGAAACCGAAAATGAGTGTCACCAAATTCTAAGCATACAAACAATTTTGCAATATAAATCAGTCGTCAGCAGCTGGGCCACATTAATGACCAATGATAGTCCTTCTACTAACGTAAAAATAATTATTACAAATTATTGAAAAGGTTTGTACTTACTGTAAACTTGTCATCCCTCTTTTTCCTACAACCATAAATATTTTGCCTTTAAGAGAGATTTTTTTTTTTATTCAAAAGCAACAATTCTACTATTATCATGCTTTAGCCTAATGTTGGCATATTGGCAGGACAGCCACTTAGGGAAAGATGAAGGGCATGTTTTTCAGTTTCCTTACAGAGCAAACAAAATATTTGATTTAACTTGAGAACAGTTAAAGTAATTTAAGGCCAAATCACCCAGTCCTACTAGATAGCTCTGACTATGGTTGGTCGGATCCACAAGTTGCTTTGAGTTGGTCAAAATATTTGAGTCAGTCAAAATATTTGAATGACAGACACTCTAGAAAACACTGCCCCAACAGCACATTTTGGATTGCCTTTGTGCATGCGCAACAAACAAGCTAAATAAGTACTCAATATCGTTTGTCCAAGTGCCATATAATATGCTACATATTATTTTCATATGGCTGGTTTTTAAATATGGTGGTCTCAACTACTCTATATTTTCTGTTGGTACAGTTTAGTGATAAATTCTGAGATTTGAGCTCATATGACGAGATCAGACTATGCTTAAGACACAAACAAACAAAGACCATATTTACCTTCCACGGCCCATGGAGTAGTCTGTTATGATTGGCTCAGCAACGCGGCCAGTGCCGACTTCCCTTTGGGGCAAAGTCAGGGTGGAGTGCAGCCTAGTCCTGGGCTGGCTAGGGGCCCGCTGTGCCGGGGAGCTGATGCACACTCCATTTAGGAGCCGATCGCAGGGAAAGTTGAAGATAGTTGGGCTGTCCAGGAGCCCTAAACTTGGGTCGGTATTGTGAATGGTGGGCCGTAGATGAGGTTTACTGTGATTCCTATAAGATCCAGCATGTCCAAAGTAAAGTTAAAGAAATACACAGAGTGCTGCTTCAAATGATTTGCAATAATATAGTCATTTTTACTTTTTACCATGAAATCTTAAATCAATTAGAACCAGGGTTTTTCATCTGAAACAGCAGCTTTATATTTACCACTTACATATGTTGGTTTTCAATTTGCAGTGGAAAAGAAACAAAAAATGGTGCACATGCAGAAATAAGTGAACCCCCGAGTTACAGTGTGTTGCAAAAGTATTCAACCTCCTTGAAATGTATCAGATTTGTCTGGATTACAAATGATACATTGAGATATTGTTCTGTTTAATATTTTATTTCAAAAGACTGACCCTCACAAGTCAAGTCACATTAGTTCTATGTTAGAACATTTTTGAACGAAAAAGAAAAAATTTGCAGAAGTATTTAACCCCTGTGCTTTGGAAAATATTGCTCTAACGAGGAGACGATAGGCCTTAGAATTGGCCTCACCTCTGAAACATTAGAGTAGCTCACACGTTCTGGATTAACCCCCCCCCCTCCCAGTTTAATGATCATTGCTCAGACTGAGAATCTGAAGGAAAGGTGTGAAAATTAAGACTAAAGAGCATTCTAGGAAGGTTAGAGATAAAGTAATAGACGCATAAATTAGGAAACGGGTACAAAATAAGATCCAAGTCTTTGGATATCCCTGTGTGCACTGTTGGATCAATAGTGAGGTAGTGGAAGCTGCATTACACCACCCAGGCACTACCTAGACAAGGTCGTCCCTCAAAACTCTGAAAAAGGAGACTAGTGAGGGAAGCCACAGAGAAGCCAACAATCACTTTGAGGGAGCTACAGAGTTCAGTGGCTGAGAGTGGATTGAAGGTGCACCAGTCAACCATATCAAGAGCTCTGCATAATACTGGCCTGTATGGGAGGGTGGCTAGGAAGAAGCCATTACTCAAGAACAACCATATCAAAGCATGTCTGGAGAGTGAGTGAACCAGCTAAGATATGGGACTTTTGTGAGGAGAGGTTTTGTGGTCTAATGAGACAAAGACAGAGACTTTTGGCCAAAATTCAAAGCGCTATGTGTGGTGCAAACCTAGCACTGCCCATGCCTCAAGAAACACCATCCCTACAGTGAAGTATGTTGGTGGCAGCATCATGCTGTGGGGATGCTTTTCATCAGCAGGGACTGGGCATCTTGTTAAAATTGAAGGAACAATGGGTGGAGCAAAATACAGGATGTTGCAAGAGAACCTCCTTCAGTCTGCTAAAAAACTGAAGCTTGGAAGAGACTTCACCTTTCAGGAGGACAATGATACTAAGCACAAGGCCAAAGCAACACAGGAGTGGTTGAACAACAAAAGGTTTAATGTTCTTCAGTGGCCAAGTCAAAGTCCAGATCTCAATCCCATTGAGAATCTGTGGCACTGTTTGAAAGTTGCGGTCCACAAGCGTCATCCAACCAACCTGAACAACCTGGAGTAAATCTGCCAAGAAGAATGAGCAAAAATCCCTCCTGAACAGTGTGCAAAACTGGCAGATACTTACCCCAAAAGACTTGAGGCTGTTATTGCAGCAAAGGTGGCTCTACCAAATACTAATCTGTAGGGGTTGAAAACTTATGCGAGCCGCATTTTTTAGTTTTTTTATTTTCTTTAAAAGATCTGCTGAAGGTTAATTCATTTTGGCATTGAAAATGTACTGTTAGAGCATATGAGTTTGCTATAAAAATACTGACTGTAAAAATGTGTATAAGTATCATTTGTAATCCAGACAAATCTGGTAAATTTCGAAGGGGTTGATCAAATACTTTTCAAAGCCACTGTAAATCAAGCAGATGATTAGAATTAGGTGGGTAAATAACTGGGTATCAAAATAAGTGATCAACGGAGAGTTCATTAAAATGATCAAAATGTAAGATTTGTAATATTTCTTTGAATAGCATTGTTTTATCACTCAGAGGGATTGTACAAACAACGTGAACAATTGAAATCTGTGCCTTGTGTTATCAGAGATGAACTAGAGAAAATGCACATCACCCTATTTTACAAGCCGTTCTGAATCGCAGCCATTTGTGACGTAGAAAATGTAAGTCAATCTAATTGACCAATCACGGATTCAGGCTAGTATAAGTAAGGTCAAACTACTCCGGCAGAAGCCATGACAACTGCGGAATGTTACTACTCCTAGCCAATAACATAACTCAGCAAATGAATGTTAATGAGTGTAAACTCATGTTCACCACTGAAACGGCATGTGAGTTTGAAGCGAAGAAAGAGACACTCTAGAATACTAACTAAAAATATAAATTTTTTTTTCAGTGTTCAAATATTTTTTTAAATGTGCTTCATAGACACAAAAATGTATACATTATCGGTCCTTTAAGAAACAGTTTTAGTAGGACTGATAAGAAATATGGTCATCTTGGAGTTACAAAAATGAGAATGGTGAGAGTAAAGGAGATCTCAGAGGAAATCAAGAAGAAGGCAGTGAGAGAACATCAGTCTGGTATTATAGTAATAATCTCCAAACCAATTCAACCTCATCAATCCACTCTGAGTAAATACTTTCAAAATGGAGAGTACTCGATCTGAAAACAACTGCCTGCAAGTGGACGCTCCTTATAAACATCCCTAAGAACCACAAGGAATATATAACATCTGGAGATCTGCACCTTCCTTGCTGCATCTCAGGTAAATATGGATGCTTTAACTCTAAACGGTCCAAAATTGTCATTTTAGTGAAAACCTAACAATGCCTACAACAAAATAACCATGTCCCATGCATGAGTTAAGTATGGTGGTTTGGAATGTCAATAACTGGGGATGCTTTTCCTTCTCTGGACCTGGGCGACTCCATATCAGTAAGGCCCAAGGGAATCATGTATTCTGAGGTATAACAGGACATTCTTGAACGGCTCTTGAACGGTCTGGCCAGCGGTCAAGAACTTAAAATTGGGCTAAAAGGTTCTCAAAGGCAAAGAGAGGCACACTAGAATAATTTATAAAAGATACATGGAGATCATGAGCTTATTAGACACTTGGGAATGACACACAAAGGTCTGAAGGTAAAACATTGTGGGTCCTTTAAATTTCATTGAGTTAAACAGAAGGGAAACCAACCTATTCCTGGGTGAGTACTGCCGAACCATGAGAGGAGATGTAGTAGGTGTTGTAAAACCATTTCTGAACTGGGTATTGTGAAATGGAGTAACCTGGTAAAACAGAAGGGAGCACTGGACATAAGCAGGCTTTATAGAAACATGTGGCATCAGTGTGACAGAATAAGAACAATCAAACATCTTTGTTAAAAAGCAACCCTACTACTTCATTACATTGCTGAACTGAGTTATTTTCTTTCTGGAGACAATAACTAATGAATGACTTTCCATATTACCTCTTTATTTTAAAATGTCCTTGTCCTAAAGCTATTACTACTGCTAAAAGGTGTTAAAGTAATATAACAATTAGGTTATCACCAGGGCAGGTTCTATGAAGCTGTGTGTGGTTGACCAGGCCTGGGGAGCGATGAGACTGTAGAGAGGGAGTTGCTGTGGATGGCTGTACATCTGGGGCATGTAGTAGGATGTATAACGCTGCTGAGCATAGGGGTTCACCTCCACCGCTCGATATACATTCTTTGGCATAAACGTGTTGATTGCAATTGCCTTTGCCTTTATCCTTGCCTATTTTGAGACGCAAAGTGGGTAAATCTTTCAAGGAATGTAGGCGTGTAGGTATTTGTTGGTATAATGGAATACACAAAAATATAATTTTCACAAATAATAATAATTACATGGAAACATTGTATCTTCAACTTTTTGTATTTTCAATCTGTGATTGACCACTACAGTGCATAAGACATCTTAAAATGTTCACAAGCCTTTTCACAGAAAAAAGAACATACCTTTATTGGCTTCCCTTGAAATGTTTTCACTTCCTCACGGAGATACTGATATGCCTGTAAATGGGAGATGGGTGTGAACATTTTACAGTGTTTTAAAAGTTTAAAGATTCCTTAAATTAATATGATGATTATAAAACAAAGATTAAAATGTGTGCTGCAATTTCAAACTTTCACTTTAATACAAATTATTTACACCTATTCTGAGTTGGCGCACTTTCCACATCTCAAGAGGTATTTGTGGTGTTAACACTTTGGGAAGCCAGTTCAATGATCCCTAATATTAAAGTTTAGATATTTTATTTTGTTTACACAGGGTTCGTGTTTAACTAAGGTCAGTGTTTACCTAGGGTTGCCTTAATGCTTGGCAATTACCCTCATTAGGTGAGAGGTATGGAAGCCTATAGGGGACTTTTTTAAATGATAATGTAAACTTGAAAATTAAATTCCACAGTAGCATTATGATTTTCCACATATGAATGTGTTCTTTGAGTCAATATGTAAATGAAAATGCAATAATCCCTTTTGCATTCTCACATGCTCCTCTGGGCATTGTGTCAATGTTAAAATGAAAATGAAAAAGCTGGTAAACTTCATTTTCAGAGTCGTACTTTTAGTAGGTTGTGCAGCTGCCCTTACAAACTATGTGCTTTGGCTTAAAGTAGGCACACATTTGGGACATCCTACTTCATAACATCCGTCTCAGTCCGTAGTGCCAAATTTGAAAATTGTTGCGGACAGTCGATGTGACGCATCTACCACTTCGCAGAGCAATGTGGGTCAGAAAAGCCAGAAAGTATGCTGACTAGGATACTGAGCCAATACTGCAATAATTGCAGAATTCGAAAACACACCAATCCCTGACTGATCATTAGTTTTGAGATTAAGAATCCTTGGGCCATATTTATTGTTTTTTGATTATGTATTGACATCTTCACTTTATCAAGGTTTATCAAGCCTTTAAGTTAATAAAATAAACCTATGCCAATTTTGGCTGATCATCAATCTCCAAATGAACCCATACCGCTTTCATTGCGTGACAATAGCCAATTCCTGGAAAAGCCATACCAGGTTTTGCTCGTAACCTTGCTGTGGCAGAAGCTTGTCTTGGCTCAACACAATGGGCGATATGACCAGACAACATTTACTAGCTGAATTTTGTTCATATGCACGTTGCTCTATCAGCATGCTCGAGGTGTTTTGAAGCAAGAGGTAAGTGGTCGTAAATGTACACGCATAGCTAATCCAACTTGTTAATCAACAGATTAAATATTAAAGTAGCTGGCTGGATGAGAGTAGACAGTCGGATGTTTGGCAGGAAGCCAGCGTTTTTTGAAAGCTCTGCATACTTTAAACATTTTGTCAAAATTTTTTTAACGATCAACAAATAATTTTCTAAATGTTTAGGAGGACAGCTAGTTAATGTTAACTTTACGGTCCAATTCAGTCACCAGAATTTTTTTTAACAAAATAAAACTTCACATTCAGTAACAGTCTATTTCTTACAGTAGACCTAGTAGTACTAGCTAGCGCCAGTTTGCGTATGCAGCATTCAAGCAGCTTCGCCTGTGTTTCATGTGTACCAAAATGGTTATGGTTGTGGATATGGTTGAATGACAATAAACTAGATTTGCCAAGCAATGGTGGCGTGGTTGAGTTTCATGCAATCCTTAACATAGAAGCGGCCATATTTCGTCTTGTCTTGGACGTTCATCTCTTCTTGACTTTGTCCACTACAGGGGGCTAAAGTCATAGAAATGGAACAAATACCACGCTCACGTACAGCTGACACTCTCCCCCCATTTAATTCAATGGGGGGGAAAAAAACATTAAAAACCTTAATAAAAAAATCCAGCGGGAACCAATCCCTTCGCTATATGTAAGCGCACTGCACAGCAATAGGGCGGACCTGTCAATGCTGGAATGGAATCAATAGGGTCAAAACGTTGGCCGTAGTTAGGGCGCCAAAAATTGACCGATGGAAGAGGAGAAGCTTTGTGACTTCAATATGTGATTCCTTTCATTATTTCTGAGGTAGGGAATATATTATGCCAAACAATTACCAAGTATATACATATTCAATAACAATCTGAGAGTATTATTATCATATTTCAAAATGATCTCAAAACAACAATCTGAAAAAAAAGAAAAATAAATAGTTTACTGTTACTGTCACCTCACTTGAGGTTGGCACTTGTTGCTTAGGCACTGGAGCCGCCTGTGAATGGGACGGCTGTCCTAGAGACCGCAGAAACAACTACCAATTTATGAAACTCCGCTAGCGAACGAGCCATTTAGCTTTAGGGCACTTTGTATCGCAATTCTTCTTCCTTGTTACCGATTTGAATCGTCACATATTTGCATCGCGATGTAACTGTCTCGCGAAGTATCCTTACTTTCCTTGTTATCTGCTTGCGTTTCTTTTGCATGTTGTAAAGTGGCCTTGGAAAGTTGATTGCTCACTGTTTCAATACTCACATCAAAGACGAAGCAAGTGGCCACCTTAGAACTATTAGTAAGTGATCACTCAATTATAGGTTAGGTTATGGAGTCTTTAATTTGAGATTCAGTCTAATTTGAGTTGGAAAGCAGTGTGGTTCAAAACATTCCAACCAAAAATAAGTGATTAAAAGGACCATAATGTAAGATTTGGAATATTAATTTTTCTAGCATTGTTTCATCACACAGAGGGATTGTACCTACAATATGAAAAAGATAAATCTGTGCCTTGTGCATTTTATCTACTTCTCCTCTGACAACACATCCACCTTATTTTACAAACTGTTCTGAATCACAGCGATTTGTAACGTAGAAAATGGAAGTCAATCTAATTGACCAATCACAGACTCAGGCTAGTATAAGCAGTGTTGGGAGTAACGCATTTAAAAGTTAAAAGTTACAGTAATTTCACTACTATTGGCGGCAACTAGTAAAGTAACGCATTATTCTTCACATTTGAGTGACTAAATGACAGTTACTGAAAATTAAAAAGGGGTCATTACTAGTTCGTTTTTTTCCCCATAGCAGTATTTTTTCCTTCGTCCTGGTCACTCTACTGTTTATGCTTAGACGTGACTCTTTCCTGTTTATATTGCTGTAATTGCTTGCAGTTCGGGAGCTCACCGTTCTGTGTCCACGATATTCCTGAGTCCCCCTTCTTACGCCCCGTCAAAGTTAGTTCATCAGCATAGGTAAGAAGGTTGCAGCCAATCACAAAATGATATTTAACGTTTGCTAATGTTTAAATCTGTAGTGGTACTTAGGTATGTTTCATAATAAACACTTTTTAAGGGGTGCCTGGTATCCTAACTTCAAACGTTTGGTTCTGGAGGAAAGTGTTGTAACTACTACGTTTGCTAAGATATCTGTCTTCAAATGGTGATTGTAAGCTAGCCAGTATGAACTTTACTTAGCTAACGCCACAGCAGCGGTACATCAGCTTGAACCAAACGTTCTGTTTGCTCGGCCGATCTGGAGGACGGCTTGGACACAAAGAGTACAGGAAACATACTGTTACTTTAAACTTAAATAACGTTCATTGCTCACTACTTTGTGAAACATAAATCACTTTATTTTGACCGCTTTGAATGTGGGAAGTTGAACAAATATTTTGTGTGGTTTATGCATTGTTTAGTAGACAATTCGTGGTTTATTAGCCTATTGTTTGTGTTGTTGTTTTAAAATGTATATATCCAGCTGTCAATTTGTTGAGGTTATCTTAATAAATGTCACTTCATGCTTCCTGAAGCACCTCCCACAAACTGGATTGGTTTACAGGGTATGGCATTGCAAAATGGAGTGATAGCCTTCCGTATTAAAGATCCCTTTTCCCCTGTCCAAATCTCCCACTTTACCTGCACCAAAGCACCAACCAGACAATCACATTTCCTCCACCATGCTTGACGGAATGTTCATAAATGTTCTTCTGTGTAATCCAAACACCTCAAATTTAGGTTTGTCTGTCCATAACACTTTTCCTCAATCTTCCTCTGTGGTCAGTGTTCTTTTGCACATCTTAATCTTTTCCTTTCATTGACTAGTCTCAAATATGGCTTTTTCTTTGCTACTCTGCCTAGAAGGCCAGCATCCAGGAGTCACCTCTTCACTGATGACGTTGAAATTGGTATTTTGCAGGTATCATTTAATGAAGCTGCCAGTTGAGGACCTGTGAGGCATCTGTAACTAAAGACCCTGATGTGCATGTCCTCTTGCTCAGTCGTGCACCGGGGCCCTCCCACTTCTCTTCCTATTCTGTCTAGAGTCAGTTTGAGATGTTCTGTGATTCAGTTTCTTGGCAATTCCTTGCATGGAATAACCTTCATTTCTCAGAAGAATAGACTGACCAGTTTGAAAAGAACGTTTCTGGCCATTTTGAGACTATAACCGAACCCACAAATGCTGATGCTCCATTCGCGTAGGGTAATAGTGTGGAATAGGTGCATTTCTGTAATGTAGGTAAATAACAAGCTCCCTTTATCAGCTCGTGGGTCACTCTATGATAATTAACTACCAATGTGAATAGTTACATTTTGTTTTCAATCCCAGCTGAAAAAACTTGCATATATTATCTTCTCTGCAGTTACACATTAACAAATGTACATTATACTACACTTAAATTCACGTGGAAATGTTTATACAAACATTTAAAATTTTAAGCACAAAGGGTTAATCACAATGAACTGTGGGATACACTTAAAGGTAGAAGGTTGTTTTTGTTTGTTTACTGTCAAAAGGAAATGAAATGGAGCGATTCAGGGAATGGGAATTCTTCCTCCTCTTACTCCAAACCGAACGTGCGTGCCCTACAGCAAGCCCTATTTTTTTACCCTGCCATTTTGGAGATGTCCTCCTGAATTTAAAAGTCGGAATGGGACTCAGGCCAGGAGTTGAAATCAAGGAAAAAAGTGACATGAAAAGAAATGAGAAACAATAAGAGCCTGACAACAACCAACTAGTTATGTCCCTTGGAGGAATAAAAGCTTTAAAATGGCTACAGATTTTTTTGTTTAGTTTTTTTGGTTCGACATTTTTAGGCACAAAAAAATAACGTATCATAGAATCTTTTTAAAAGGTTTTGAACACGATGTCCTTACCTGCTGTGCATCAGCTTCAGATTCAAATGTGACGAACCAGTTTTCATTGTAGGCAAATTCACAATTTATAAACTTCGGTAAGTTAGCCCCTTTAAAAAGAGCTTCCACCTCCTGCAAATACAGTTAAAAACAAAATTCTATTGACTGTGTGAATCTATGAATGTGCCATTAAGGGGCAATATTAAGTTTTATATTTTAAACGGCAAATCATTTAAGATCAAGCGGACATATATAAAATTTAAATTTTGCCTATGTAGCTGTTGATTAATAGCCCACAACTAATTCACGATTTCAGTAAGTCATTCAAGTAACCCCACGGCTCAAGGTTTCTTTAAGACCCACGGGCTGTTGTGCAGATGGGAGATTCAGCATTCCAGAGTTTAAAACAATCACGACAATACAAATTCAAAGGACATCACAAAACAAAACAAAACTAGGGTTGTCAAACGATTAAAAAATATAATCGCAATTAATCGCATGGGTGAGTGTCCACTAATCGCACATTTTTTATATGTTCAAAATGTATGTTCTTGAAACTCTTATCAATATGGGAGAGGACAAAATATTCTTTAAGCAAATTGATTTATTATTGGAAATCGATTATCTACACAAAACAAATATTGTTCAGAAACCCTCACAGGTAATGCATTTAGCATAAAAAATATGCTCAGATCATAACATGGTTAACTGAAACCTGCAAAATTTGACATTACTTAGTAATGAGTTTGACTATGTATCTCACATAATGTAGTGTATCCAACCTTTTTTTAAGCATTAACGCAAAACAGACTGAAACAATCCAGGAACCCATACAGGTCAAGCATTTACCAATATGCTCTCAAATCACTTGACAATTTTAAGCCCAGAAAGCAATGCATCTAAAAAAAATAAAAATAAAAACATTAATTGACAACACAAGCTCAGGGATTAAAGCATAAAAAAAAAAAACTTCTGATTGAAAATTATTTTTTAGGCCAAGTCATATTCCCCACCTACAATTTGTAAAACAAGTTACAGAGGAGGCCCCCACATTAGGGCTTGTACACAATGACAGTGGCCGCTTTTGTTCCACCTATTTTGTACTGTGCTGTTATTGTGTTTTAAATGTGAACTATTTTAACTAACGATGTAATTATGAACAATATTACTGGATGGAACAGTAACTATGTATAGTTATACGGTGATCAAGAAGCATGAACCCCCGTTAAGACAATTTTAATATCTAACTATCTGTTTACATCAATAATTAAGTGACAGTTAAAGTGAAGTGCTTGTCTGAACACATGCAAACTCCATTTATGTATACATTTATTAATTACTATGTTGAAATTCATCAATATAGATGTATATTCAAGGGCATAGCCAGGATTATTGGAAATTCTGAGGTTTTGAGTCCCTAGTTCAAGAACATTTTGAAGACTATAGTATAAATCTATGCATTTTAAGAGTAACAATAATCACTTAGGAAATCATGTCAGACTTTGTCAGTGCCAACACATGAATTCTAGTCTAATTTTCATTCAACACAAGATAATTCACAATATGGACAATTTTGAAATGACGCTTCTGTTCAGTTTCTCATTGCATTGAAATCCTACTCACTGTTGAACAAATTGAGCAGAGCAGCGCAACTGCAGTATCTTTAAGGTTTGGCCTGACAAGTGTTCAAACACTAATTACTCTAGTTTAGTCTCTATGCCTTGACAAGATTCTTTCTTTTCATTTATCTCTCTTCTCTTGTCTCTCTTCTCCTCTTGTCTCTATCTCCTTGGAAGAACCTGCTCTCTTGGTCTCCTCTTCTTTTTTTCACTGCATACCAGCTGCCTGTCGCTCCTGCACAATTTGATTAATATATATTTTTTTAACTTTCAGTTATATCTATGGAGATTGTATAATTTAGACATGTGTCAGCAGCAACATCTGACACAATAGCAGTATTCTGATTCATACATTCATTACCATCATTTGATAATAACATCATTAATGTTTATGGAAAACTGGTGTTTCTAATAGTTTGTTAACCCTGTACATGTCATAAAATCCTAAATGTACATATGTTTGAAATGCATTACATCATTATAGTTTAGCAATATTTATTGTATATTTTAAAGAGCAGGTACTGCCGAGGAGGGAACACTGTTACAAATACCTGCTTTTTCTCTCTATTCATCTTCTCACTCCTTCTTGTTTTCTGTCTCCTCTCTTGCATCCACTATCCCAGCAAAAAAAGTGAACACTGTGTTTTTAGCTTACTGGATTAGACTGCTAATTTAATTTTTCTCCCGGAAAAATGTAACCCAACTTCAAATCATTATTTAGCCCACTTCCCGAGAAGCTATGGCATAACAAGCCCAATACCAATGGATTCCTCTGGTTGTGTAGTTTATTATGATGGCAATACCTTCCAGTGTTTCCCCTAGGATGGAGTGGTAGCTGCGGTCGGACAAATTGCACGCACATCAATGTTTACTGCTTGTCGTAAGTTTTCATTATAATGTATAATATCATTATGTATGCTATATTTGGCTATAAATGGTTTATTATTGTTGTCACATTATAACCAATAACTGAAAAAGAAATGCATAGGCTAGCTCATCTATGAAAACAAATGTTTTTATTCTTCTGTATGTCTAGGCCCTACATGTTATCGAACTTTGTTTTAGCCTATTCATTGCAAAACCTCGTTGACAAAAGTACACTACTGAAACGATGGATTAAAACCAAACATTATAGTGCTTCTACCATGTATTGCTTGTTTCATTAGTCTGGCCTTTGTATTTGTGCCAAATGTGCCTTAATGTTCTAGTTGCACGTATCATTTCAATGGGGATTTCCTTTATACCCACTTCACTGTGTTTCAATGAGGATTTCCTCTCAGCCCACATCACTGTGTTTCAATGGGGATTTCCTCTAAGCCCACATCACTGTGTTTCAATGGGGATCTGTTTTAACCGTTGAACCATTTTTCTCCCTAATGTTGCCCTCGATGGGGAATCAGCTCCATAATTCAGATATTAATGCCCATATTTAGACATTAGTGTTATTGCATAGGTCAGTTTATTCTGGATAGGCCTATAGGCATTTTCAGAAGAGTTATTCACAGGGTTCCTGCACATTTTCCATTTAAAAATTGCATACTTTTCTAGACTTCTCAGCAGATTTTCAGAACCATATTTGACAGAGTACAAACAGCTAGATATATATTATTATATAAATCATTTTAAAATCCAGCTGTTAACATGTATGTTACATTTTGACAATGTATGGCCGTCCACACTTCCGCTGAAAGTTGGACAAAACGTTTATGGCAGCATAGTCCGCGAGTGCAAAGTAGATCATTTGTCTTTCAAGAGTTAGCCACACTGAGTGTCCATCTCTGTGGCAATGGCATAGGCTTGGCTGGTGCGGGAGACACGTCCACGTCGGTGCCATAAATGGAGTGGACCTACTCTAAAATACATACTTTCTCTGTTCTGTCGCGAACCTCTCTTATGGCAAAATTAGGTTGCTGTCAAATAGCCAAAGTGGTTATCTCCCGGCACACCGGACGCACTGCTAGCTACAGTACAGCTAGCACTATACACTTAGTGACCGCCTTGATGAGAGGACTGACAGATTGCATTAGAATTTTCATGTTCTGTCCCAAAGAGAGCGTGGGTTCTTGAAAATGCAAATGCAATAGACTCCTAGCGCTGATTCGCGTTTTGCATTTGAATTTTGTCCACTGCACAGCGTGGTACTGAAGATGAAGTCTTTGAAAATGCAATGGCACATTTTCAAATTGTTTGACAACTGCATTTTAATTTTAATTGTGACATAAATAATCTTTGCACAAATGGAAAATGAGAATACATTTTTAATATTGCATTTTCATTTTCACGTTTGAATTAACATTTGAATATTGTCCGCAGTAGGACGGGGTAGGACTTTGAAAATGTAGTGTCAAACAGCTTTGGCATTTGAATTTTAATATTGACACAGGATGCCCATTGGAGACTTTGAAAATGCAAATCCAAATGGGATAATTGCATTTTCACTAACATTTTGTCTCAAATAACACATACAAATGTGGAAAGTGTTAATGCTACTGTGGAATTGGAGTTGCATTTTCAAGTTTACATTTTCATTTGAATAAAGTCCCTTATGGGCTTCCATAGTCCCAAGATACTTGCAGTTTTTGTAAACAAGTCTTAAGATATATAATATAACTGATGTCTAGAAGTTGGAAAGCACAATTTCAAAGCACTCGTGGGCCACCTAAAAGGGGCAGCCGTTCAGGCAACAGTTATTCTCCCTAGCGAGGAGGATCCAGCATTCCAGAATTGGATTCACCGTTCTGTCTATTGTTTTTGATATATCAGATAACGGATGTTATTCCTTTTTGTGCCTAGTATGCTATGCTGTTACGGCCACCCATATTTTGATGTCCGTATTGTTTTTGTTGTGTCTTGGTGTATGTGTATTTTTGTCTTCCCTTCTGTTTTTCCCTTCGCTATTCCCTTCATTCAGATTTGCCGCCTGCTTTCCGTTGGTTCCCTCCCCCTCATCACACACCATCAGCCATCCGTTG
>JAVQIZ010018956.1:0-17129 GCA_036023535.2 Galaxias brevipinnis | reverse complement strand
AGCAACTGATTATGTAAAAGCATATATGCTCCTTTCTGAGCATTGACTAATGGTTAACAAGTAGACCCCTGAATTTAAATGAACTAAGAACCCACATTTGAGTTTATATCAAACTTTATTCTATAGGTAAGTAGTTGCAAAATGTCTATCACTTAATTTAAAAAATCTTGACAAACTCCAACTTCACATTTCACACGTTTCACACCAGCCAACCTTTGCACTGTTAAAATAATGTGGAATTAAATCTAGTAAAATACAAGTGCACAATGTGCCATAATCACTTCCTCTGATACACTTCAAGGGGATATAGAATGTAAACAGATTTCAAGAAAATTACATTATAGTCAGGGGTGGACATATCATGTTTGTTGATATGAACGTACAAGTTTAATGATACAAACAGATCTGTTGCTTTTGACTGGAACCATTACCACCATGTTAAACAGAAGTAACATAGCGTGTAAACCTCCCAGTGATAGCTACAAGCAGGCTTCTCCGAGTTTAATTTAATTTTTACAGCTTTTGGTAAACATATAGCAGACGGTTTGGTCCCTCAGAATAGGACTATAGGTGTGGACACTGGACACACAGTTGTTTATCTTGCTGTGTGTTTTGTTAAGGAATTTACATTCAAATCACTACAGCTTCCTGTCAGACTGATAGAGATCCGGCCTGGCAGAAAAGGTCAGACTCTATTGATCCAGATCAATCTGGGTGATTTAATGCTTCGCATAACACTCTGATCCTTCACAGTAGATATGGCTTGTGTTTATACAACATGGGTAGCATTACATGAGCATAATGGTGGCCTTCCGTACATTAGCCTTGTTTTCAGTTCTGTCAATTTGATTAACTGCACCATCGGCTGTGTTTCATTTTTATTAGGTGAATAGTCTCGTTAATAAACTTGACCTGTTTGTAAAAGAAATGAAATTATTTTGTTAAAAAATGTTTTGGGCAGGAATTGGAGGCAGCTGACTGTTACCTTGAGAGCTGAGTAAGTTGGACACACTCAAAACATAATTTTGTGAAAATCTACAAAGTTGCTGGTATGACTATGTGTGTGCTTTTGAAGTTACTTTATGGTAAATATCAGCAGAGACACCATGAACCAGGGGCCTAGGCTGATATATCTTGCTCTCATTTTGCTCTCTTATGTCATGGAAATGGGTTTAGGGCTTTTTGTTAATGAGCAGTCAGCTGTGCAGTTCCCCCTGAAATGGGGTGCTGTCAAGATGTAAATCTAGAGTTGGTGTTTACTGCTCTCTGAACTGTTCAAAATATAGTAGCCCTATCGCAATAGAAAGCAGGATTACTCATCCACTTTCTTTCCCATCGTGCTCAAAGAGCTGCAATGCAGATATCTTTTGCAGTGTTACTTATAGCATTAAGAACTTTCCAATGAAAGAAAGCACTTGCCCGTCTTTACTGTACCTGCAATTTTACAAGAACGAATTCAAACTCTCAAGCCATTCAAGACATTCGGAGTTTACAACAGTGTAAATAAATGGCAGGACCTCGGGGTTCATTGCAGTCTGGTATCAATTCAATTCAATTCAATTCAATTATTTTCCTATTTATTTTAGCCCATTTGAATTGATTTCAATGATCACCTGTAGGAAAACTAGTAGGGAGAAAGGCATGGGATTATACGTTCAGCCGATGTGAGGTTAGAAAGCATCCAGGAACCAATTAATTTACACATAAACTAACACAGTAAACTAGCGCCCACTTAAAATAGCTCTAAACATTAGTTATCTGTTTGGGTTAGCTAGCTTTTGCACTTCCAGCTAATAGTCTTACATTATGTCTTACAATATTTCATGCGATATCTACAGGGTGACAAAAGTTACCAAATAATGTTTCAATTAAGATTTTTGTATGCAATAAATTTAACAAACTGTAAACACTGTACTGCAAATAAAGCAGTTAATATAAGTAGTTTATTATATTTATTTATTTATTTTAAATATTTATATTTCATTATTTCATTATACTAACTGCTGTGTTATTAAGTCATTATTATATTATATGTATTATTAGTTGCACTACAAACAAAACTAGTACTGATGTAGTATCTATACAAAAGATTCTATACCCCAAATATGATTTAGTTTTTTTTTCTATATTGCTTGTGAGTGTCACCACAGAATACAGTAGATGTTTGACAGATTGACATGAGTGCTTGTTCTAATTATAATCACCATCATACTCAAAATAATCATAACATTCACAGTCATTATAATCGTAAGAATTAATTTGTTTTGGAAAGATCTGCAGTTCAGAAATCAGGATTTATAACACACACTTGACTCTACTTGTCAGTCTTAATCTGTCAGTGAGTTTTGAGTTTGTAGAATTAGTTTGGTTTTGCCTTGGTAATGGTTTGTTTGAACCCATGAAATTACACACACAAGCTCTAAGCCTCGGGGAATAAAATGGCCTATATACAGTAGAACCTAATGTATTACTCCACACAGAACTGGAAAGTCGCACCCACACACAATGTACACACCAATGGGCCAATGTCAACCCATCTAGTAATTAAGTCAGCAACAACTACTTTGCTTTTCAACTTGTTCTCACTCTGGTTGAATACCAATCTTTACTTTTTTATTTATTTAATGCAACATCAAACAAATTGGATCATTCTAGGATAAACCACTTCCCTGAAGAAAATGCAAAGTTAATAGTAGGTCTACTCAAATTCATGTTTGGTAGCTTTTGTTAATTAGTAAATGAACACCGTCATGATATTTCCACTAAATAGTCACTGTCAGACAAAAAGAAGATATTTTTATTTAAATTATCGTAGAAAATATTGCATTAAGTCTATTGAACTTATGTACTATTTAAGGATGAAGTCTTGTTTCTTTTGGTTTGTGTCTTCTGTCTTGCATTCAATATTTCAAGCTAGAGTCTGTGAAATTGGATGTGGGCCTTGCCAGGCATGTGCCTATTGCTATGGCATTGCATATCATATTTAAGTCGACATTAGGGCAAAAGCCTGCCAGGGAAAACTGGCAAGTGCACAGAAGAGGTGCTCTGAAGCATGAGCGGCAAGTCATTTCCCCCCAGCAGATAAAGAAAATGAAGGTTGGCATTGGCTAATTAAAGATGAGAAATTCAGGCATCAACACTGTCATTGTAGGTAAACAGTGGGCTGTGTTTCACCTGTCATATGATTTTTGCCTAGGTACAGCATGGATTGGCAAGTACAACTAACAAGTGATGGGACCCATTGGGCTGAAACTAATAAATGTATTTTCCTGGTTTGTATTTTACACTTTTGCTTGGCTGGTATTTGCAACAAGTAGATGCATTTTTGCGTGTTCAATCTAACTTCCTGACAACTTCATTTGAATTGAAATATATAACATAAAAATTTCCGCTGGCTATTGCACTAAAAGCCATAATATGTTCTTGAAAACGGTTATAAACACTGCGCCTTCAAATAAAGCTAAGCAAATGGACCCTACACTGCCATAAAGTCAGAACATTTAAATTTAAACATTTTGGGGATAAAAATAGTGCCATTTCTGGTCAGAATCAGGGTGCATCACTAAATGTTGAACATACAAACTAAAGTGAGCTCCGGTAGGAGCCTTTGTAGAAATTTAGATGAACTGAACAAAGATTTTTTTCAACCCAACAGTATTGTGCCGAGTAGCAGCACGTAGAAAGCATTCATTGCAATCCTAGTATGCAAGGGGTGTATTATAAATACATAGTAATACGAAATAATGGCTATTTAACCCAAATGTAATCTCAAGCTTAGATTCACTGGCACTGGCCCCGATGTATCTTCTGTAACAGGTTTACAAATTATTAAAAATGTATATGAATAGGTTTGGGGGCTTACCCTATTGAATACAAACATATACCCTATTTAATGCAGGAAATGAGCCAAATTATACCTCTAAAATATTTTATTGAATGCACATGAAAGCTATAATCATTGGGTCCAGATTTGCACTGCCCTTCAGAAGGTCCATAAGGACCAATTTTACACTTTGTCATTGTCATTCGCTTAGAGATTTGTAAAAAGACGATTGGCATCTGACTCATCAATCTATACTCACAAAAGTCAGAGGACAGGATTAACTTTTAGCCAATATAAAGAGAGGTTTTGAGTGATTGATCAAAAATGATTATCTTGCAACATTTGCTTTATTAATTGTAAAGCTGATGGTTGAAGCTGAGCTCAGAATGTTCAAAAGAAAATGCTGTGAAAATCCTCTAACTTAAAATAGAGGAAAGCACAGGGAGGTAAAGTGCTGTGGATGCATTTGCACACGGATTTAATTCCAAGATCCGTGTGTCTTCAGCTGCAAAATATCCCACAGGCAAAGTGTCAGTGATTAGAGAACTAAACAAATTACTCTGCGATTTTAATTAAGGAGGTTTCTTTTTTTCTAACATTCATTGTCTTCTTCATGGGAAATACAGTCTACTGTGCATATAGAAAAAACTCAAAAAGTTAAACATAAAAAATACTGATAGATTATCGAATAAGAAAGGTTTTAAGTTCTAGTCAAATGCTATTTAGAAAAGCCATTAAATGCAGGCCTTGTGCCTACAATATCTATATTGTCAACAATCAACATTATTGGATGGCTACATTTTGAGTATTCTGTTTGCCTTGGTTTCAACAATAGTCAAATAATTTACAGCTTTGTCATTCATTTATAAAATGTGGCTATTGCATGGTTTATCCACTAAGACATTAATCCTACAAATATCAAATCAGTGTTTAGCTTTGTTTCTGCATAGTCTGGATCTAACACAAATTAACCAAATTATGGTATTTATATTACAGGGGGTCCTGACTTGGCAAAACAATAATTATTTGAATACATTTCAGGAATATAGCATGACTTACGGACCATAAACATGCCAAAACTAATTTGAGAACTGAAAACATTATTTCCCAATCATCCCTGTATTCCACCCAGTTAAAGCTCTGTTCCTGCTTAGATAAAGAAGGCAACCCAGACCAACAATCTGGTATCTACTCTGTCAGAGCCCCACAGATGTAAATGTATCTTGTCATGCCGCCCTGATGAAAATGTAACTTGACTCTCACAATTACAATGACTAAGTGAAAGGACTACTTGTATTTACCTCATTAATATGTAGGTCACTACCTTTAGTGACTTGGTAGGCTCATTGCTATGAACACAATATAACAGAATTTTTTTTTTGCTGCATCTAAAAGTTGATATTTAGTTTGAAGATGGAAAAGTAAGTACACAGTAATTCCCTGAGGTGATGCCCTAGACTCCTGGTGTCTATAAATAGGGTTAGTTGGCTGCGTTCCCTCCCCGCTCTTGTTCGCATGCTGTGGTATCCCTTAGCATGGCTTTGCCTGCCACATCAGTGCTTAGCCACCCCTACCCCATGGCCTGATCCAGCATGGGGGTGCTGCTGGTGTGCATTCCACTGACTGACTGGATCACATCAGCCCCAGAGACTCTAGCGCTGTGTTCGCTCCTCTAGCAGTCTAAAGTCAGCCTGCACAGATTTGACCAAGAGAGTGTACAATCTAGGAACAGAAACCTAGGCATTTTTGTGGGCAATGTTTGTCATCTATTGTTAAATTAATAAAGCGGTACTCAATTCAAATTTTGCATGGGTCAGTAATATTGAGAAAGATTAATGTATCACCTCATAATACAATAATCTGACAATATATTTAGTATGAATCATGTTTTCATTCACTCTACACTTCTATGCAATCATTAGTTAAATCCGTTGTCTAAACAATATACTGTACTATTGAGTACTAAGCTCTCTGTGTGTTTTCCTCAAATGTTTTTTCTCACGTCAGTTAGAGCCACCTGCAGTGCACCGTTGAATACTGTGAGCCAGGCAGAGCCTGGAGAGAGGCAAGGAAGGTGGCTGACTCAGGGAGATTTGAACTCTCCTGCTCATTTGAATCTCTTATTTTACATATCATTAATTCTGAATTGCTAATAAAAAGGGCTGGGGGCGTCTTGATAGCTTTTTATTACCCAACTTATTTCATGTCTTGTCTGGCTTGCGATAGTCTGTTAAATTATTCATAGGTCAGTGCTATGATGCTGTGCCACTCTTACCAAGCTGCTGAAGCTATTGAAATACATTAATCCATTTTAGCAGCTAGTTCCTATACAACCCCACACATATACCTAACAGACTTAGAATAGAGAAACTATTTGTCTCGTTATGCGGGTTATTAGTCAGAAGCTTGCTAGCGTGGACCTGACAAGAAGATAGCACCTGTTATTTATGGAGGAGCATGGGGATGCAGTAGGCATTAAGTGCTTGGGGCCATGGGGGCAAGTCTCTCCTGCCTGCGCTGCATGCTATTACAGCTGCACAAGATGGAAAACTACCAGGCTATTGCAACAAACCCAAGAAGGGTATTTATTTCTCAGTATATGACAGGTTAATGTGAATATTTAGTACAGTAACTATTTGTAAACTTTAATACAAGCTAAATATAAAAATGTATAACATTTTCAGTGAAATGTACAATATACACACTTGAACTTCACATGTTCCATTGTCTGCAAATATAATCAAAGCTGATGCATGAAGTGATCAGGCATGGTTCTGTGAAATGCTGAATTGGCTTTGCAACAATGCCCTCTTGTGTCAAAATGCCATAAAAAGGAGAAACCATTTGTCATGACATTTTGAAATAGCTAATGCAGCATCCGACAATACGCTTATCCATGAACTGGAATATTCACAATGCAGTGAATATTACCTACAGTCAGGCAAAATACTTTAATGCTCATCTACATCACTCTAGTAAATCTTCAAATATTAACATTAGTACGATAGTCTTGTTTCTAAGGATAACATTTTTCTACCAGAGGAAATTAGAGATTAAAATGTGATCCATTCACACTTGGTAAATTTACAAGAAAAATGATTATGAGCTCTGTAAACCAAAATAATTTATTAACCACATTATTAAGTTATACAAAACAGGTGTACTAAATCAACACATATACATTGTTCATAAAAATCTAAGCAGTTAATCTAATTGGTGAAGAGTACTAATTCAGAGAATAGAGGGCTGTAACTTTTTCCCGGTTTTCTAGCTCTTCCATTAGCTGTGTTATGAACAAGGCTATCCATTTGTTTGATTTTCCTGTCATGGTCCTGCCTGTTGGGAGGGCTTGGTAGAGTACATTGACTTATTGATTCATCTGGAGAGCCTGGGGCCACACACACACTCCTACCTGCTATGAACCAATCACAGTCAGCCCCTTCACTAGGCCAACCAAAGGCCAAGTCAACCAGAACTCAGAATAACCCCTTTCCTAATCGTACACTAGATAGTACAATCAATTAAAATTCATGTTACACAGGACTGCTGCATAATTCAAGCCACTGATTTAAAACTAGGCATATACTTTAAAGATGTAAACAAAAAAACGAAAACATGTCTGATGCATAAGGTCCCCAGTGAGGCCTGAGATGCTCACAGTATCAGTCATGTAGAGGCCTATGGCGTGCCACCCTGTCTCCCAGTTAGCCTTTCCTCTTCATGTTCTTTCTCCTCTTCCTCAGAGCTGTGGATCACAGCAGCACTGAGAGCCTGGAGGTCCTCTAACACCGACATGAGAGAATCTGTCATGAAGAAACACCCAGGCACACGTCAGGTGTCCTATTAGGTTGTAGGTTCATCTACTGTATATATTACTCTCGAACATTAACTGCTAAATTGGGGAATTGGATATCCATTGGGAAAGAAAAAAAGCTTTTAAATGCTTTAGGATAGTGTCCTAGTAACTAAGCTTATTTATTACATTGCTTGCCTTGAAAATGTTCAGAAACAACCCATAAATGTTTTAATTTTCAGTATGTCCACTTTTGAAAAGGAAGTGCCGTACAGGAAAAGATGCACAACAAACAGACAGGCAAGTGTGCTTCCAATTAGCCTGTTGAATCTGAGGGAAAGTCTACGCATTCTTGCCGCATTGTCAGACAACTTAATATTTCAATAGCTTTCCAAACTATCAACAAAAAACTAAGCAAAATAAATACACACAAAAGTAGATTTGCTTGCTTATAAATTTGACGTTGGACAAACGTTTTTTGGCAAATCTGTTGTTACTACTGCACTGCCACTTGTCAATGGTGAATGTTCGATACTTTACAATTAAAAGTTTTAATGCGCAGGGAGAAATAAAACCTTAAGAGGCAACTATATAGCAAGTTTGTTGAGTTATATATAATATATGTCAAATTTTTGTTATTAAGATTAAATTCAGTCAATAACTTTGCATTGTCGTTTGGTACACATAAGGACCAAACCGATGAGGCCGTACGAACCGAGCAGTTTCAGCTTCAATCTGAGGACCAAATGTAACTCATTTAACAAAGCTTCAATTAACTCTTCCCCCCCCCACTCTGGACGCAGTTTCAAGTGGTTAACCAGTTAGCCTAGTGTGATAACCCTTTCAGGCAGGAACAACAGAACTCACTCCAGTCATTTTGTGGTAATACATTTAGCTTTCATAATGCTCAGTGACTGATTTGGCATGATGCCTTCCTGCCGAGTCAACAGCCAATCCCTATAGTAAATGAGAAAGCGTGTGATGATACCATTGGTTTGCTGCTTGGCCTGAGTTCCAGGCATGGTGGTCTTCTCTGGGGCTCTGTTTCTTTGCTCCTCAAGGCAAGCAGAGCTCTGCAAGGCTGAAGTCCTCGCCTTTTTATACTCATGCATTAAGCCCCTTTCACGGATGGTGGCCTGTGGATGGCACAACAACATTTTTTTAAAGTTACATCAACAACTAGTACTATTACCATAACTACAACGATGTAGTTTTCATCTATCCACTCCTACAAAGTAATATCCTTCAGGTTAGGACTGCTTCTAATGATTTTACATGCATATTTTGTAAGGTAAGCTAAGGTAAATGGGATGTTGATTGCAATCTAGCAATCTAAGCACATGGAAATAAAATACTAACCAACAGTAGATTTCTATCCTTGTCTTTCTCGTGTAGAAGTTTCTGTAGAGCCTGGATCTCCCGTTCAGTCTGCTGGCTAAGCATACACCGGGTCTCTTTCTCTTGCACCCTTTCTCTCTCCATATGTCGTTCAAATTGGCGCAAAGCAACCACTACAAGAGGCAACAGGAGACAGAAAATGCAGGGTGCTGTAGTGAAAGTGTGAGTGTAACTTGAAATCTAGTCGTGGCAGATTTGATGTTGAGTTGCCTATTAGGAATACCTGCTTTGGTATGCTCTCTGCGGGCAGTGTTGAGCTGAGCCTCCATGTCTCTAAGCTGCTGAGTTAAGCGATTCTCGACTTCTGACACTTTCTCTAGCAGAACTAGGGATGAGACATCACACAGTGAGCACAAAGGACCGCACTTGAATCCTGTAACATCTGCTACAGATATGGACAATTTGCATGGTCTAATCTTTTGCAAACATGACTGCTGTTTTTTAAACATTGGGGGTTGAAATCCATAACTGGAATATTATGTATGTGAGGGAAAATAAGAGTTTTAAATAATTTGGCTTTACTGGTCGACTCTTGACATCACTCTTCCGCATATCAACATCCTCGGAAAATAACCGTTTCCACTTTAACACTTGCCTGACTGTACTGCATTCAAAAAATGTCCAACACTGATCAAAGGTTGAATCCATCCATTATCATGCCACCCACCTCGGTCACTTTCCTCCTGCTGGCTGAGCAGCTGGCTCCGGAGCTGCTCCAGGTGGAGTCTGCTATCCTCCAGCTGTGAGCCAGCCTCCAGCAGCCTCTGCTCTGCCTCCGCCCTACCTGCTGAAACCTCCAGCAGCTCCAGTCGCCTCTGCTCCACCTCCTGCTGCAGTGGCCTAAGCTCTCCCTCAACTGAGGAGATAGGAGCGCACACAGACTGGAACTGATTATCATAAGAAGAGATAGGCCACTGGTTTTATACTTCAGGAGACAACAGGCGTCACACACACTGTCCATTTGGTATAACGGGAAAAGGACACAGCTGGCAGGTGTCCTACCAATCTAAATAGTTTCAAGAGGAATCATGATTTACACACTGCAATGGAGCCAAATTAACTGAGCGCAGACCTTTCCTCGTCAGGTTTTCTATGATATTTGTTTGGTTGATGGATTGCAAACAACCTCGCTATTCCACAGTGGAGACTAGAAGATATGAGTTTCTTAAAGTGCTCTCTAATGCTCTTGTATCTTCATACTTAAAATCCCTCACAATTGGCTTGATCTGATTTCAGGGGATCCAGTTAACCCTTATCAGGGAAAGAGTAAAAAACAGTGGTAGCTTCTGGAAAACGGACGTTTCATTACGTTTTTTCACTGACTGTAGGAAATTTCACTTGGCAGCCTATTATTTGACCTTCTTTGAGTGTATTCAATCATGTATATAAATTTGAATATAGCGTCTAGAATACATTGTTGCTGCTTTTTATGGTTTTGTGTGAAATGCATTGGAGAATAAGTGAAATTTCTTTCACTTAGCACATTTTAGCTGTCGGCCAACAATAGCGCACCAACCCTGATATTTCAAACATCCCAGAATTGTTGCCACATACATTTAAAACACATTGTAGCACATACATTTCTGCCGTAGGTCAGCCAGGGCGCTCTCAATGAGCTCTGGGGTTCGTTTAAGTTCTTGGGTTAGCTTGTCTCTCTCGTCCCCGGCCACCGCCAGCTCAGCCTGAAGCTCTCTGATACTGGCAAAGCAACAGCAGAAGAGAAAAAGTAATGAGCAGAGCAAAAATATCAATAATGGGAGAATGGTGGCTAGACAAAGCGGCAAGAATGAAGGCCTATTCCTACCTCTCAGAGGCCAGATCTGTAGATTTAGTGGCTTGTTGTACTCTCCTAAGGGCATCCTTCCTCATGGTCAGCCCTGGAATGCAAAAACCCAAGGATGTACCTACTGATACTATGGGTCTCTCCCCAACCAACTATAAAGAATGATCTCCCACAATGTACAGAGCTAAACAATCACACATCATAGAATGGACCTTGTTTTTTTCCTTTTTAGATGAGATGATCAGGTCAATAACAGACGTGGAGATTTGAATGTGAACAGACACCTCATGAAGCCCTTTATGTTAACTTTCACTACCTTTCTACCCGTACCTCAAGCGATGGGATGGCTCCACCCGCTGAAAGCCAGTGCTTTTTTCTAATCTTTTTGTGTTTTCTAAATAATAACACTTATTACATCACGTGTATGCATAATCTGTTCTTAAAAACTAATTGTTTATTCTCTCTTGTTGGGCATAAATTTGGGCTCCAAAAGTTAATGCAAATTAATACTATTACACTATTTGTTTTAAAAATATATATATTTTGATGTAGTTGATTTTGACAAACTTTTAAGAAAGCAGTGCACAGCCTTTACCCAGTAAACACACATACATTATACCACACCTTGGATTGTGTCCACTCTTCTTTTAGCAAAGGTCAGCCTCTGGCTTAAACTATTCAGTCGTGTTTGGGCGGAGCTGACCTCTGTCAACTTGGCTTCAAACGCTAGACTGAATCTACACAAAGCAAAGCAAGGGGTATAAGGGAGTAAACATACAGTATGACCTTTTCAACTGGAAAAACTTCATCATAACTCAAGTCATGTTAATAACACAATCTCAAAGATCGTTTCACTTTTTTTTGTTTTATGGTAAAAGAAGAATAAAACTACTTTTGTTTTATAACTTTCACCTCTCGACATTTTGGGTCATGCTGTTGAGAGCCCCAACTGCCTCTTCTTGCGAGGCCTTCCATTGAGAACTCTCTTTCAAGGCCCTAGTCAAGTCCAGCTCCACATTCTGGTATGACAAAGAAAACTCATGGCCATCATACAAATACTAAGTATTTTCAAACATTCTCTATCTCTTGACAATAATCCTCACATTTTGTTTGTTCCAAGAATAATAACTTTGATCCAAATGATCTGGGCTGAACATAAAATAATGAGTAAAGGCAAGAGATTGTAAATGGCTGATTGCTTTTCTAACAAACTTCAACAACCCCAGACCTTAAAAGTGAAGGGGTTTCTTAATAAAAACCAAAAAAAACACACAAAAAAACAGTTGCATATTCTTTCCGATGTGAAAGAGGTCCCTCTGCTGGGGTGAAACTACAAATGAAACTGTCACTGCCCAGTGTCGTTTTTCTAATTCATTATGCTTTGACAAAATGGAGATATGTTGGGGTAGGATGTTTGGAGAAACCCTCACCTCTCTAGATAACTTCTCTAGCTCCACCTCAGCAGCTTTGTCCTGCAGAGTATGGCTGACAACACTGGCAAGGTGAGTCTGATGTTTTACATGCTGCTCAAGGGAGCTGATCTGGTGACACACAAAAAGGTTATTTAAAATACTTGATTGGCAGCATTATCATCTGTAAAAAAAAATTCCATTAACTTGTATCTGTGAAGTATTTTCACCTTTTACAATAAGGAAAGACAACATACTCTTGCATGAAGTTTGTTACTCTCTGCTTTAACTTCAATGTCCTTTGAGCGAAGCTGGACTAATAAGGTGTAGACTTTCTCACGCCAGCGCTGCAGCACCTGTGTACTTTTTGGACCTCCGACCAGGAGTGGATTTGACAATGCCTGAAAAGGTTTAACACAAATATTTGCTTTGGGAGAAAAAAAAAAGAGTCAACAATAGAACAAACTGGAATTGTCCTCAACTCTCAAATCAGCAGCATGTTGGTAGACTTATGATCCATGTTTGGTCAGACAGCCAGCATTAAGACCCAGCCTCACCTTCTTGACCATCTCCTCCTCTTGTAGGGACAATAAATCATTTAAGGAGTTGAGTCGAACTGTCAGAAGTTCAGCCGTCACCTGCAGTGTCTCATTCTCCTTTTTCAGCCTCTACAGAATATGTATGAACACTTCAAAATAAGGAACACACAGTATTTGAAAACACCCCACTTTTCCTCACAAAGTAAACTTGATATACATCACGATTAACAACACATCCACACACCTGAATGGTTTCAGTTAGCCTCTCCTGCTCTCCTTTCTCTGGGGAGATCTGTCCAATATAAGTACGAAGACTTTGTAGTGCTGCTGACTGAGTCTCAAAATCCTCTCCCATTTGGCTAAAAAACAATGTTTGTAGAATTGTGTTCATATAGGTTAAACATTTGTTTTGAAACCGTTCTGTTGCAACCATTCAGTCTTGGATTTTTTTTAATATAGCAATATTTTGTATATGCATGTATCTTAATTATCTCACCTCAAAAACAAATCATTATTTTATTTCTACAGAATCCCCTAATCTGTCATAATTTGATCCCACACACAGTGGAAGAAAAAAAATTCTTGTAACTGTTTGACCCAATAATGTGCGCTGCACAGATTATGGCACCTTAGCTGTTGCTTCAGTGTATCTCTTTCTGTAGACACCTCCAACAGCGAGCTTTTCAGTTTGATCACGTCTTGAGCTGTGTGACAGAATCTCTCCTGTAGTTCAATGTTGCCATGTTTTACTGTAGCCAGCTCGGAATCAAAGGAAGCCGTCAGTTGCTGCAGCTATTGAGAACAGTTTGAAAGACAGATGGCCATCAAGAATAAGTATTAGCTGAACCAACAACTACAACCAGTTATACATATCCAACACACTACCAGCTAAAGACTGAAACAATCTACCTCCTCTGCCTGTTTCTGTTGGGACTCTGCCATTTGCTGTCTCAGTCTGTGCGTGTGCTGGTCGTTCTCCTGCCCTGCTTTCAACCGGGCCGCCTCAGCCTCCAGAGCCCGTCTTTGGGTCTCGTGACGGTTCCTCTCTGCTTCTTCTCTCAGCCTCTCCACCTCCTCTTCACACTCCCGCTCGAGTCTCTCCAGCTGTACACAAGAAAAGATTAACATTGGACATACCTTACTAATGTTAGATTTAGGTTATTATTACTGACTAATAATAATGGCTAATAGCTAAACACCAATAACTCCTTAATTATATGAGAAATGACTGAAATAAACAACTGCAATCACACCCACTAAGAACATTGGAGCTGTTAAGATGACATGGCGTATTACCTGCGAGTGAAGCTTATCTTTGGCATCCTTATTTTGAGTCAGTTCAGAGAAAACTTGGTTCAGTTCTGTTTTGGCCTTACACAGTTCGTCACGCAGCAATCCAATTTCATGCCTCTGTCTGCAATATAGAAAGTGATCTTTATTGTACATGTTTAGAATATAAAGACCTCCTCAAGAACACAACATTTCTATCAATCTATTTAAGATATCATCCTAGTGTTCATACATGTTTTAATAGCTGCCTAACAGTCCCAGTACCACAGTGCAGGCTACCTGTTCAGGGCACTGTCTTTGTCGCGTGTCTCCTCCCTGTACGTGGCTGCAGCCTCCTTCAGGGCCTCCACCTGCCCTCTCAGTCTCTCTGCCTCCACCTTCAGCTGCTCCTTATCAAGCCGCCACTCTGCCTCCCATCTGGATGACAGCTCACCTCTCTCTGATGATCTAAGATTGAGGAAGAGGAGGAGGAGTAGTATGTTTATGCCCACTGTCGGAAGTGAAATGTGAACATTAACAACAAAGGTCAGTAGAGTAATTTTGCAACCAACACTGTGAATTAGTGGAATTTCACCAGTTCTCTGACAATCCTCTTCCCTACCATAAAAGCCATTCTAAAAAGTAGTAAACATTGACACCAGCACCAGCAAATGTTGGTGATAAATCAATGTTACGATCAGATAGGCCCTGCCATACTGTGGTTGTAGCTACCAGTCGGATTGTAATGAACATTAATTACAAATGTAACTCAACTTTAGTTACTAGGTTAGGGTTAGATACTGTTATCCGTTTGTAGTTAGAATTGAGAAATTAGGACATAATAAATTAATCATTCCTGGCTGCCAAAAGGCTATTAAGACTTTGCATAGATTTCTAAAACAGAAAGGTTTGACAATTTACCAGTTCATAGAGCACATGGATAAACTCAGTTTAATAGTGGCCGTTAACCACTAAAAACTACCTAGTGAGTGTAATATAAAAAGATAATCTGGGCCCTTTCATAGCCACAAATGGAGCACCTTGTTCTAGATTCCGAAGAACTTTCAGCAGAATTTTGTCCTTTAAAACAGTCCCCATGCAACATAAGGATCCTTTGATTTTCCTTGCGAAGTTCAAGAATTTCCCGTTTCGCTTTTGTGATTGAAAGCCATGGATTAGCAGTTGAATGGAAAGACTCCACAGATGTTGAAGTGCCTGGTGTGTCCCCTCCGCCTTTTGCAGGTTGGAAGCTTGATGTAAAATGGGATGGGGGCATTAAGTTCTTCTGGATATTCCCTGAAGAAAGTGGGAAATGGGGAAGCTTTAACGTTGTCAGGAGCAAATAGAATTTTCAGTTATTGCATAGCTTGGCAGAAAACTTAAGCAGATAGATATCCTAAACTGTATAATTTATCTACCGAGGCCATCCACTAGGCCTGTGTTAGAAATTTGACAAGACACAGGGGGTGATGTACGTTGGTTAGAGAGCTCTGCGCAAACTGCGACTTGGCAAGGAACGCACGTTGTGCCTTTTCATTTTACATCCGATTTACAAAACCTGCGGCTGAATCAGTGCATGTCAGCGTCATTGTCGTAATTTTTGGCATACTTCTCTATATAGATATACTTCTCTTTACTCATATTTAAAATAACAAATGATAAAATAGTGCTACAAACTACATTTTGCCTGTTGGCATTTAATATGTTATGTGTATTTTGCTGTAACGCTGTATAACGTCTTGTTCACTCAATTAAAAAAATGTTAATTAGTGTTGTGAAAAGCCGTTCTCTATGGTTTCCCCTATGCAAGCAATCGCTATTACCTGAATACTGAAGACGTCACCTGACTCTTGACCGCATGAAGTAATAGTCATCGTTACTGCTATCCTGATAGGCCATTGAGGTAATACATGTGCATATATCCCTGCAAGTTATTAGATGTAATATTAATGATAATATAATTTATTTGGATTGTGCTTTACCTTGCAAGAGCAATCTCAAAGCGATAAAATTCCTGTTGAACATATATCATTTGCTATGTAAGGCATATGAAACAAATATATATATATTTTTTTTTGCAACTCTTTCTTTGAACACGGTTTTCATTAATGACTACCCCTGAAATTGCTGTATGTCCAATAATCAACTAGTGTTTCTTGGTCGCATGGGCATTAGCCCGCGCACCTTTGATCGGCCTTGTATTACTATTGAAATGAAACGTGACTGGACAGATGTTGTGATGGTGGAAATGCTGGACGGAGCTGTCCTGGCATGAGGTGAAGACTGGGAATGTTACCCGACGTCCCCGCGGGAGGCAATTCAAACGGGCGCTCCCCACGTGTTATCAATTATGAAAAGAAAAGTTGTACGTTATCAGTGTGGGGGACCTGATGTGTTTGCGTTATGGTGTTGTATCATGCTAATTCAATAATTACACTTACAAATATCATTAAATAATCAGTTTGCTGTATGTCAATTTCGTCAAATTTACTTTTTATAGTGAGTTGCATGAACTTAAATTGAGGTACATCAAACTAAAATAACGAAGTTTGCCAGAACCTAAGATTCTTTGCTCATCTTACTCAAAATCTTAAGGCAGCCAGGTTACTCATAATTATAAATTGAGCCAACTTGATTTTTTTTTAACAGTGTGAACACATAAAAAATCTGACATTATGGGCCCTTTAAAGGGGAATTTCACTCTACCTTTTTACTTCATATTTTGCTTCAAATGTTAAATATAGTACGTAAATAACAAAAAATCTAGAGGATTTTAAGCAGTTCTTCTCATTGTTCAAGTTTGGCCGACTCAATTTTTATAAGTTAGGGTCTTAGGGGTGATTTTCGATTATAATCTCGATTTCTCGTTTATTCTCTAAATAAAAGTAAAAATACCCAACCATGTTTTTAATTTTCTTTAAAATGCCACATTTATTTTTTTTCCAAACCAGTTCGGTTGTTGTGAGGCGAATTACCATAACCCTTTACCATCAAGTTTATTATGTGATGCATCGTCAGATGCAACACATATTGTTACCTGAAAGTCATATTATTATGTGATGCATCGTCAGATGCAACACATATTGTTACCTGAAAGTCATATTATTATTATTAT
>JAVQIZ010018919.1:0-10905 GCA_036023535.2 Galaxias brevipinnis | reverse complement strand
CCGCCCCGGCGCCCCGCGCCCCCCCCCCCCCGCCCGGGGGGGGGGGGCGCCCCCCAACCTTGGCCTCCAGCAGCCCTCTCTCCTGACAGGTGACTCTGGAAGCGATCAGGTCTGGCACGGCTGGCTGCGTCCACACAGATGTGTCCCTTCTCGTCCTTTTCTGTCCCCCACCAAGCGATGTGACCTCTTCCTGTCTACCTGATGTCTTCCCGTGGGGTGCCACCTCTCCTCCTCCTCCTCTGTCCTCTACTCTGTCCTATATTTTCCTTTATTTTTGTCTCCTTTCAAACCTTTTCATGCTTCCGTGCCCTTGATTTCTACCCGGTCAAACGCTCTTCATTTTTGTGTTCCCGCTCCAGACTCCCTACTTGTATTGTTTTTCTTTCCACTCGGCACTGCTGCTACACCTTTTGCTCTCATCATAGTTTTCCAATGGTGTCGTTTTGTAGACAAGCTTTTTCGGTGGTTGATTGTCTACATTTCAAAGTCTTTTTTTTTCTCCCTGTCTTGCCTGTTCATCACTCATTCCACTCCCCTTCCTTTTCTCTTTACTAATTCTCCTCCTTCCTCCTCACCCTGCTGATTTTCCACTTTCTTTTCTCAATGCCATCCCATCTGCTTACCCTTTGTCTTGCCACTTCCAGCCGTCTGAGATGAGTATTTATAGAGAGAATTTGACAAGACATTAGACTGAAGATATGCATCCTGCAGTGTGCTAAGACAACTTCTTAGCAGAGGACTTGAAGACAGCATTAATTGAACAGAATTAATGAAAGGAATAGCTCCTGCTGGGGTAAAGGTTTGGGAACCAAGCCTCCGAGTATTTCACAAACTTACCGGATCCTCTCAGGAGCCAGGGCTTTGTTTATATTGGAATTACATTTACAGCCAGAGTCAGATGAAGTGGTAGCAGCCAGTTAAAGACTTTAGTTGGGTTATTGCTTTGGTAAAGTTCCTGTGTGTCGTGCAGAAGATATATTTTTCTTTAAATCAGAGATCAAACCAAACAGATGCTTTTTTAAGGTGACATAAAGCCGATTATTAGTACACCCACTCCGAAGAATTTTACGAGTCGACCTAGATATATTTTAAAGCTATTAAGATTTGTTTGTGCCACAATCGTTTAGTTCATTATCACTAATTATCTGTAAGGTTATTATAGAGAAAGGCAGCCACAAGGTGTTTGTTCCATTATTACATATTGTTCAAGAATTAATGGGACCACATTCATCATATTACCGTGTCTGGCTATACAATTTATGGAGGGGTAGCTCTTCTGAGTGATAATCTCCATGTGAATAAAGAAACATCTTAGGATGATTTAACGAGCCGCTGAAGGAAAGTGTCTGTGAGACGAATGATACTCGCTCTGAAATAGATGGCAGTCTGTCTTCCCAGGAGAACTGTACTTACAGCAGGGGTGTTTGTCCACTGCCGGAAGAATGTGTTACCCTAACCCTAGGGCCATGAGGTCCATGACCTCGTTTGTAAGTAGCAAGGCATCCTCTGGAAGACAGTTGTGGTGGAAATGCAGAACATGAACTGACACTGCTATAGAAGGTTGCTAATGTGATTCCAGATTTAGGCAAGAATACCATCTTACCGCAAAGATGACCTGAGATGTGACCACTTTGTAACCATTTACCATTATCGTAATCTTTACGATGTCCAGAGACGTATTCAAGGATGTCAACACTACATTTAATGATCTTCAATAAGCACCATCCTAGTGTACCACCGCTTTATCTGGGCATTTGAATGAACTGGATAGTATCTAACATTTTATCTAATACAGATCAAATATAATGTGCCGCTGGATTAAAGCCGGAAAAAATACATCTTTCTCATGATTAAACAAATAGCTTGTTCATGACCTGACTACTACTGCACTTTGTCTTGTCTTTACATCTAAATTAGCACAAAGTGAGAGGAAAGTGCAAGTGAAGGCCATAATTTACACCTGGTGCATGCAGAAAACAAGCACATACACTCCTTTTTTTCAGCAATGGAATTTCTCTATAATTAATACGGCAGTAGCTGGATTTAGAAATTGCCTGGAGCAGTGGGATAGAAGACTAATCTGATAAACAAAGAAGAAGACAGTTAACCTCAACTGATCCAGTAAACATCCAGTGGCATAAACACAACCCCTACCAAACCAAATGAAACCCCTCCGCCATTGTCACCAGTTAAAAACTGCAATCGTATCTTCAGGCACTTAATTGCTATTCAAATTTACAGTTTACACAGTTTGCCCCAAAATAAAAACCTATTCCAAGTACCCAGACAAGCCTTTTGGTGGCCTGAGCTATTGTGGGAATCTCTCATTGGCCAAAGAGGCACACGATGGCCACAAAGAGCAGGAAAGTGCAGCGGTGACCTTTGAAAATAAAGCACTTGGCTGCATAAGAACTGGGCTGGGAGGAGAAAAAAAGGCTAAATTAAATTGCCCACAAGTCCTCTCTCCCTTCACCAGCATTTTCTCCCATGTACTTGTATGGAGCCGAGCCGCCAGCGGTAGTGCAAGGTAACCTTTCTCTAATTGATGTTTGTGTGTGCCCAACGCACCAGGTGGCCATACTGCTGGGGAGGAAAAGACTAGCTTTCTGCCTCGCAGGGGGGTTTAATGTAGAGAGTTATGGGGACAACAGAATAAAATTGCCCTGTCCAGCACACACACAGTGTTGCGATTTCAGTCATTGGGTTACAAGTAGTTAGGATTAGGTCATCTAGCCAGAATCTAACAAGAATAGCATTTCAAAAAGGGTACTACTGTATCTACTTTGTAATATTAGGCAAAAACTGTTTCAAAGGATTTTTCTGATATTACTCGCAATATACACATTTTTTGGAGGACGCTTAATAGCAGTGCAATTGTTCAAAGAAATTCAAAATAAATCAACCAGATTGAAAAACACTAATGAAAACAAAGCTAAGGCATTCACACACACACACACACACACACACACACACACACAATATCCATCTTCAGTGGAACTGGCAGAGAATATAAAAGGAGGCTATACAGAGTAGTCTACCATGCTGTGATGCTGCTTGCATGTTGCATTTTGAATATCTGTCTGTGTGTGTGTGTGTGTTTGACTGTTTGAAGTCAGAAACTTCAAAACATCCATGGGTGCTTGTCTTTTAACACCAAAACATTCCCAGGTGTAGACAGTCAGACCTTTCATTTGGAATAAGTGCCTGGAAATTGAAATTTTGCTGATACTGATGCTGACAATGTCTAACTAGTAATGAATGTAGTCTTATTGGGTCTTTTGAGTCAAAAATGAAGACTTGTGAATAAGTCTTTTCCCAACGCATGCTGTATTGTTGCGGCCCGCTCTACAGTGCCTCCCCTCTCCTTTGGTTAGCTGCTTCCCTAGCCTGCTAGTAAGATAGATTCTCCAGCTAGGATGGGCCATGGCCTAGGAGGGGACTGGAGTCAGTCAGGATAGAGAACAGCATCAAGCCTCTAATGTCCCAACAGGCTGTTACCAGTATATCTATAGTGAGGCCAGTAGACCATTTTTAGCGAATTGTGATATATAAAATACAAAATAAACCGTCATAAAATAAAAACATTAGTGTGCAGATGCTTTTGTCAGTATCTTTTCCCGGGGTTTATATTGGGCTGTTATATATTGGGGCATTTGTACAAAACCGCCATTCAAGCATGCTTTTGAGATAAAAAAAAAAGTTCCTCACTAAATAAGAAGACCAGTATTCTCTCAAAATGAGCTGGAGGTCTTCAAATGGATCTTGTTCTCTATAGCAAGATTGTATTTCCTGAATGCAGGGACTTTTGAATTGTCTTCGGTCAAAAAATTTAATTAAAAATGTAATGGCAAATATGTACAGCAACATTGTCATCCTACTATAGATAAAAAAAAGAATTAGATTTGGCAAGTCATGATAGGCAGACATAATGGGTGCAATCATGACTTCTAGCTATAATTACGTGGACATATTGGATTCCAAATTTCATCCTGTTCTCTGTGGTACATTCCATATGCTGGGGTTCTAGCCAGTTCAGCAGTGCTGGGAGTCACGGGGTAATAACAGTGCACTCTGATAAATAAGCAAAGAAATGAAATGTGTTTCCGGATGTTAATGATTTGACCCAATCACTATTCACCAAGCTACTTTATGCGCTATTCACAAACTGTTAGACGACCATCTTATCTACTGCTTCAGTAAGAGGATATTCACTGTCTTTAGTCTGTAATCAGGTGTTGCATGCAATCACAGTTTGTCAAGTGGTTAAAGAAAAGTAAGTTATTACCTCTTAATGTAGAGCTTAGTAAATACCTTAAACATCTGCTGTACAATATCGTATCATGGTTAGGTTTCAAAACTGAGTATGGTTGCCTATGGAGTGGATGGCAACTGGTGCTGTCCATGGTTCTGCAGGCTCACACACACGTGGAGCTCTCTGTGGTGCTGAAACAGAAATACACCCCATTTTAAGATCCCGTTTGGATGGAGACGAACTTCTTGGTGACTTGTTTCTCAGCTTTTATAATTTGTTATATCATATCTTTCTCCTAATCAATAATATTCAATGCTAATGCTATTTTTGACATCCTTTACTCCTTTTCAACAATATGTGAATGCTGCAAATGTTGAATATCTCTTTGCAAATAGTAGGGCGTTCCGTTTGAATAAGGGGGGCTGCAGTCTCCCAAAGGTATATAAAATGCAAAATTACTCATGTAATTACTCATTTTCCACTAGGAAAAGTCAATTCAACTGATAAATCAGAAATTAACCTGCATTCAAGCCTCCTTGTTGTAGGACTCTAAAGTGGTTAGGTGATTGTGTGTCTGTGGATGTTTAGTACCAATACTCTATATTTCCTCCCGGGGACCAGATGTTTGCTGTACCAATCAGAAGCAAATCAAGAAAAGCACTTGTAGGTGCTCCTATGTGCAGCTGGAATTACTTACTCACTGGAATGACTAACCAATTTCCAACGGCCTCCCTGTTCATCACACCACCCAGGGGTCGGCAGCAAGCAGTAAACTGAACTGTACCAAGGTAAAAGGGGGGCCAGGGGTGGCCAGTGGGAACCACAGGGGAGAGGTTCTGCCTCCCGACATTCTGCTCAATTGTCTGAAATGGCTCTCCTCACGTCATCACATTCTCAGCCTGCCCCCGCTGTTCGGCTACTTTTGTTCGAAGGGTAATTTAGCGATAAGAGCCACCCCATTCGTCCCTGGTAGCCCCTGCCTGCCTCCTTCATCTCTCAAATAGCCTTATGCCAGTTGGAGCTGTCCTTTTCCTTCGAATGGCAGTCCTCCACAAGGTCAGTGATTTGTGGGAAACACACTGAGAGCGCTCGGAAACGTCTTCAACCTCAAGCCAAACTGGCCATTGCATTGGCACCGATTCATGGTTTTTCATGGCCTAAATTGCACCATTTGAGCAGGTTGGTTGAACAGTGGTGTTATTTTTGGTTTAGACGTGCACAGAAATAAATGCCACAAAACGTCAAAGTCAGCATTATGGTAAGACTAAGAAGACATACCAATGACTGCAGCTTCAGCAAAGAGCACAGACCAAAAGCACCCTCCTGTCTACAATGCCATGGTGTTTTGACACGTTTTTGACACAGACACATGTCAGAATGGTCACCTGTCCAGTTAATGGCGCCGGTGTGGCACTTGGAGATCATTGGGGTCAGCTCAGTTTTATTTGTCCCAATAGTGGATCAATTGCTCCTATTGATAATGTGGTTTGGTCACTCTCCCCGGGTGCCTAGGTCTAAATAACAAGCCACTTCACAGATAACAATGGCTCAGCCACTAACGGCTGTCCACTGTTTGTCATCCCTCATGGTGCCTTTAATCTGTTGGGATAATAGGGCAAACACATAAAACGAGTGCTGATAAGGAGCAGTGTACAGTGTGTAACTTCCACTCAACCTATGCAACTGATAATATTAACGTGGTACCTCCAGACACCTATGAAGAAAAGACAGCATAAAGAAAGTTAGAGAGGAGTGAGTATGATGACATAGTTCTGTGTTTCACTTCAGGACAACCCATTCTACCCAATAGATTTGACAAAATAACCACACAATCACCCAACACTAAGCTGTTTGGGCTTTTAAGCATAAAGCCTTTGAATAAAAAGCATTTCTTCAAGCATACTGTGATCTTTATTATTAAAAACATTTTGTTAAAAAGCTTCAGGTGAATAATTTTTTGTTCCGTCTTGTGGAAATAAATAACTGTCATGACACAAGATTAAGTTAATCCGTTTAAAATTGGTGTCTTAATCTCTGTACATCGGCAGGATTGTGAGAAACGTATATGTTTGTGTAAAAAAATAACATGTCCATACATGACACAGACACTAATGTGAGCTTTAAAAACATCATGATATAACACTTGCTAATCTACTTACCCACAACTGAGAGCAAAATCTATGCAATCGAGTGGTGACTATTTTCTTTTCTGGGCAAACCATCACAGAGAAGCATAGATTTTCATTAAAGTTCTAATAGAGCATGATAGAAAAATAAAGAACAAAAGAGAAGGGGAAAGAGACAGAGGGAGCTGTATACCAGAACAGGACAATTAGTTGACGAACAGCCTGACAAACTGTGGCTTTGAGCGCTTCCCAAAACTAAGCTCTTGAAGAATCTTTAAAACACAGAAAACAGAAATTAAATGCTTGAATGAAAACATGACACATTTCTTTCTTTTACAGCAACGAGCGAAGGCTGAGAGAACCTTCATGCCCAGCAGCAGTCAGCATGCCTTGTGTGGAAGATGTGAGGTTTTCGGAGGCAAAAAGTGTAGGTGGCAAGCCATGGAATAACATCCACATAAAAGACTGGGAGAGAAAGGAGGGGGAAAGTAAGCCGCTTTGAAAATGAGGTGCAACGTTGTTTCAGACAGATCAAAACATTGCTTCAACAGTTAAGCCCGGTGTTTCTACTTTGGCCCTGTTAAAATAAAAATCACGGGCAGAAAAAGATAGCCTCAAACAGGCACCTGGATGTCAAGGTCTATGTATGTGTGTGTCTGTTCTCAGTGAAAATATTATCTTTATGGCCAAATCTGTGTAGGATTTAGATACATCTTTGCAATTTTTTGGGGTCTGGAGGTTAATTTAAATAGATATGATTTCAAATAGCATCCTGAATATATGTGGCACGCCTCTACTGTTCTACACGTGAGCCACGGGTCACCTGTTTTAGAGGTTTAGTCAAATTATTAAATGGACACTTGAAGTTGCCCTCGATACTTGACAAATCTCGCCTTATCTATTCCAGACTATTCTTTTGCAGGAAGAGTCATTTGAAATAAATGCAAAATATATAGAGCAATAACATAAGGCAGACACAGCTGATGTAACTTGTTTAAATCTGTGGCCAGAATTTATGTCGCGTAATCATTTGTCTTCAGCCACTTGTTTATATTCAGTTTTCTCCACCAAAGATAGCCTGCCCGCAGCAAAAATTACCACACACTCCAGGTAGCTACACATATGAGTGGTCTTAGAAGACCCTGTTGATAAGCACAGTTATGCGATGTTCTGCATGGTGTTTCCTAGGAATGTACACTGACTGTTATGTCCTTTGACAGCGAACATGAGGAACAATAGCAGCAGTATTGTTTTCATAGTGTGCGTCCGTCCTTTTTTGACAGCTGGTTGTTTTTTCACGTAACTTCACCAAAGTGCAAGGTGACATAAAAACAAAATCACCAGTTACTAATGAAAATGAAAGACGGAAAACCAACTATCTCCTCACTTTGTTACGCACCTTGATCATCAAGACAAAGATATTCTAAAAAAGGGCTTTTCTTGTTGACATTCTATCATTGTTTTCGCTTTAACTAAGCACAAGGGAACATATCCGTGATTCTCAATGTTTTTATTTGACACTGCATAAAACATGCTTTAGCAGGCACAAAAGGTAGACCCATTCCTCCTACAAGAAAGTCAGGTGGATGTGGCAGATTAGAGTCAAGCATGAGAATAATGGAAAACATAACTTACACCCTCATAATGAGCACGTTGGTAGAACTGCAAGTCCCCTTTTCTATAGGTCTAGATTGCATAAACGGAAGTCACTAACACACATCAACATAGCTCACAAAATAAGTCTCTTATGGTCATCAACACATTCATTTGTCCTTTTCCTGTAAACCTTCCACACAGTTTTCACCGGTCTACTGACTGAACAACATTGAAATTGCTAGCTTGAATTGGAAGCATTTATTTGCCAAACATACCAAAAAAGTTGACCAATAAAAACCTCATAGACAGTCTAATTATACGTAATAAAAGTTTCTAGATGACAACTACCACAAAGTAAATGTCTCGGTTACTCTAGTCATTATGGTGTTCTAAGTGAATGTGTGTCTGTACCTGAGTGTACTGTTGGCATTTTTGTGTGTTTCCATTTCTCCTACTCTCTCGTTTTTTTATGTAACAAACACCTTGCGTGTTTTTAACTTTTTTCGCCTCCAGAGCCCAACTGCCAATTTCCCTTTCCCCAGGCATCTAACGCAGCAGACAACAAACAGGCAGCTCAAACACTCGCCGCTTGGCCGTCTATCTCATAAATGCCATGCGCCACGGTTGTTGTTCTTTTTCATGTGACACGACTAGGTGCCCTGACCGGCCACACTTAATCTTATTTTTACACCCTTGGGGTCTATTAAACACCCAGCAAACACTGCCAGGGGGGAAAGTCTTTGTTCTGCGGCGCAGCCTCTCACCATAATTAGATTATAAGACCCGGAGTGTGTCCTCAGATTCACACAGGCCTCGGCTGGATTCCTGTCCTGTGCTCCCAGTCATAGTGCCCCCAGGGCCAAGCTGATGAGAAGTGATTCTGAAAGAGCTTGTTGCCCTTTCTATTGAAATTTACCTAAAACCCCCCAACATTTTAAGTATATTCTAGACAAAATGAGAAAGTAAGACCCTAACCAACCAAGTAAGGTTGAAATTTTTGTATTTCATATTAGGATTACCATTTGGTAAAATTTTACATTGTGAGGCTTAGGGTTTGGCCACTCACACTGCATTCCAAAGTAACATTAGTTACAATAAATCCCAGCCAGGTACAGGCCCGGACTTGGGACTGTCAGTTCAGCTGCTTCTGACCTCACAGCCATGTTCCTCTAAGCTGCTGCGATCACGAGTACCATGGCCCACCAACGAAAAAAACAAAAAGACAACCAAGCTATACTCTGACGAGACAGTCGAGCATCGTAAGGAAACCCCAGAGGCAATGAGCTCTTTTTCTGTTCCTATTTCTCATTGCCTCCTCACTGTTTCCCCACTCATTTAACTGAGGCATTTTGCTTGGGTAGGCAGACCCGATACTGTCAGATCAGTGGCGCTGAGCACTCCACTCACCCCAAACCCCCCATTCTGTAAAGGCAGCCTCTATCTCCTCTTTAGTTAAAGTAATAAAACATGGATGAGGGAGAGAGTCCTGGCCAGCTGTACACTTCCATACCCCCCGCAACAGACACCACCACCACCACCCACAGATGTCTGTGTTGAGGCCATTCTCTCTGTGAAAAGAGGGAAAGAGGTTTGCCTTCACTGCCGGGTTGAATCACAGCCAAATGGGGGAAGCACTTTGACAGTTTGGGTAGGAGAAAGCTCTTCTATGGATTTGTTTCCTTCTCACTCGATTATACGAAGAAACACATAAAAGACAGGGACATTCCTCGTCTTAATCATATCAAATAACTACAAACTGTTATTTCAAACAATGGGCAGCATAAAATGCACAATTATTATACTGTAGTTCTTGTGGAGAATTTTAGTTATGGACTGTCATTTCTAATTAACATTTTACATTTGTAAATTATTTATGGAGTAAGAAGAAAAATCACTAGTAGTTATTGTACCTTTGAAAGTTGTTTTCACCACAGCATTTCCAGCTGCTAAGCCGTTTAAATACTCAGGAAAATCACAATTTCATATTTAAACTTTAATAATGTGAACATTCTCCCTCTTTTTAAATTTTTTACTTCACTGGATTTATGTAATTATTCCTAAAAAAAAAAGGAAAATCTAGAGTCTACAAAACTATGTTTATCATTTACAAGAGCAAAATGCGTTCTGGAGGATATGGCACCTGGGAGATGATGCATCTTATAATATAGTAATGATGGCTCTGCAGCCATTGCTAAAATGGACAGATATTTATGTTGAGGTAGAGTTGAGGTCAGGCAAGCCCATTTAATTTCTGTGCTGATCAGGAGGACAGATGATATTTACTGCTTGCACATGAGTCACGAGGAGGGAGGAAAACAGAGAGCAGGAGAGGTTGGAATGTGAGGGTGATTGAGGGTTTTAATAGGTAATTCCGGCAAACCCCATTAAGACCAGTAGTGTTAAGCTTGGGGGAAGAAGCACCAGGGAAGTTAATAAATAGGTCTCCCTGCTTTTTTATTCTTCCTCTTCATCCAAGACTTCAACAACATTTCTAGAATTAGGTCGGCAGCATTTGCTCAACAGACATTTCTGATATTTCTGATATTTCTGAGAGTGATGCTGTGTAGGGACGTCTATCATTGTAATTTAATTTCCTTTCAATGATTGATATCATAAAAAATAAAGGACGTTAGTAAATCAAACTGCCTCACTGATATGTCCTAAATTGCTCTGGAAGATCCCTAAACAACACTTTATTCATGAGATATAATAAAGGAATATAATCTATTGCAACACAAAATAGAAATTCATAACAGCAAGGTTAAGCTTTACATATGAAAAAAAAATATATATATACATATATATATATATATATATATCCATCCATCCATCCATTTTCCGCCGCTTATCCGGGGCCGGGTCGCGGTGGCAGCAGGCCCAGCAGGGAATTCCATCCGTCCCTATCCCCAGCAACGCTTTCCAGATCCTCCT
>JAVQIZ010018900.1:0-34329 GCA_036023535.2 Galaxias brevipinnis | reverse complement strand
GTGTGTGTGTGTGTGTGTGTGTGTGTGTGTGTGTGTGTGTGTGTGTGTGTGTGTGTGTGTGTGTGTGTGTGTGTGTGTGTGTGTGTGTGTGTGCGTGCGGGGGGGCCTAGGCTAGAGCGGCATTGCAGCAGCAGCAGCAGCAGCAGCAGCAAGCCCAGCAGCAGGCCCAAGCAGCACAGCAAGCCCAGCAGGCCCAGCTTGCAGCAGCTGCAGCCGCTACCGCCGCTGCACCTAACCAGGTAAGAACCTAGCCCAGCAGGGAGGGGGCAGTGTGTGGTGTTGTGGTAAGGGTGTGTCACAAGACCTGATCTGCACTTGGGTGTGAATGCATATCTTTAGGTCTACTTTTTCAGAATTGTTTTGGGCAGGTATGTTTATGCAGGTTTTCGATGGGAAGGAACAAGGAAGAGGAAATGGGCTTGCAGTAGTTTGTGTTTTGCTTTTCCAATATGGTTATGTTCTATGTAGAAGGAAATTATGCATTATTGTTTCAATAAATGGGGTTTTTCCTCTTGTTAAGTCCCAATGTTGGTTCTAAGCGTTATGTTCCTTCCATTTGCATTGCATGGAGCCAAACAAGAGACTTGTCAATGTCAACAAGAGGTTACACCTGATCCACCACCCCTTTAACCACTGGAGAGCTCACTTTGTCCACTTCCTTTTAGTTGTCAACTTCCTTCTAGTCTCAAAATGTTGTCTTTTCTCTTAGGAAGTCAAAATGTTTTTGATTATTAAGCTGTTTCTTGAGGACATGAGTACGTCATGTTACTACTTGGCTTGGAAAATGGCTTTTGGTTTTATTGCTTCCCGTGCTCCTCCTTCCATGCATGCATATTCAGGTGAAAAATATCTACATAGGTGCTCCACTTTTTTTCGCCAATCCACAACATTATCCTTATGCTTTGCTTTGCATCTGCCAGACACAGGAAACTTGTGGCGTTATAATAAACAGAGGGCACCTTTAAATCAGCTGTTTACAGCAGGGGTCTTTAGTCAGGAATCTTGGGGACCCTGGAGAGGCAGACAGGTACTGCAGGTCTGTTCAGTTTTTTTAAGAATGATTTTATTAGATTAGACACTTGAATGGCTGACCTATAGTATACTGTTTCTTTAAGCAATTTTCTTTTTTTGAATAACAATATTATGCTAACTTCGAATTACTTTAAAGTTAATATCAAACCACATGCAAACATATGTGTTTTTTTGTGTGAAAATATCCAGCCCCTAACATAGTAAACAGAGAGTAGTACAGAGTACAAATACATACATGGGTGGTGTTCTATTTCCCTTTAATAATATCTAGTGATAATTTGTTTATTCTTCAGAAGAAAACCTCAACTACGTATCGATAACGTCAATAGAAAGGAGAATTTTTATGTTCAACATCACTTTTTAAATAACTCTCCTCATCAACCACGTAAATGTATTTGAATGGTATGATGTGCTGAAGGAAAAGTGCAGCTTGCCGATGCTATAGCTACAGCACCAGAACTAGTCATTGGTCACATGCTGAGACCCCTAGCTCCAAAAGCATTGAAATATTGCGCTTATAGGTATGTTTGTAGCTGGTTTTAAATGTCATAACATGGACAATCGGAATGTCACATTGGAAGTTCACTAGCAACCTGTTAAGCGTGGGGGTTTATTAAATTAATTGGATTGAAGTTGACAGTTTTGTTCAAAATGTGTCACGTTTAAAAGTTCCCTTTTTTTGCATTATCTTTCCTTTCGTTCTTCCGTTAACTTGAGTGGGATTCCAAGTCATTTTCTTTTCATTAAATCAAGAACATTGGATGGTAACATGTACCGTTTAAAATGGCTATGAAAAGGTTTGCTGAAGTCTTGTAAACTGTTTATTTTAAACTACACTCACCAGCCTTTCCTTCAATTCACGATAAGACTCTATGTTCCCCAATTGTTCATGCATGTGTTGCTTGGAATGCTCTTGCAAGCATGCAAATGTGGTGACTGGAATTGCAGTTTTCTTTATGTGTGTGTGCATTGCATGTGCCTCATCTCCGCTGACGCATTTCTTGTTTTTGCTTGTGACATGTCTGTTGTCCCCTCTGTCCTCCTCCAAAGATGACGATGCGCGTTGGTCTTCTGCCCCGGTTACCCCGTGCTCCTCCAAACCCTGCCATGCCTCCAAATTCTGCTGCCATGGGAGGACAGCAAATGCCACAGGTATTTACGCTAGCCAGGGTAGTGACCAACAGCTCCGCCTACCCTGACCTCGTTCCCCCCTTGACCTGATTTGACCCTACCCATGGGTTGCCATGGTGCCCATCGTCTTCCCCCCTTATTACCGTGTTGCTTCTGTGTGCCAACATCCCTTGCTTCGCAGCACAGCTCCTAACATCCTCTTCTCACTCCAACAGAAACCTCCTCTCTAGTTGCACAAGGTAGTAAGATGGTATGGAATTCTTGATTTCTGATTCACTGTAGGGCTCTTTGGAGCTGTGAAAGATAAGTGGCATCTAAGGTGACGTATTTGTTTGACGCAAGCCCAGCGTGTGAACTGCTCTTGTAATGTGTGTCAGTCTTGCTCTTGCACCCCTCCCCGTTTTCGTAAGGAGATGCTTGAGCCTGGCTTGCTGTTGGAGCGGGAAACTTCGCTGTCACACAGAGCTTTCTCCTGCTCTCCAGGTTGGCTGGCGGTAATTTGATGCCGCTCTCATCCAGCTGCAGGTGTGCTAGCCCTGACCACACCTCTGGAGTCTACTCTGGTCGATCTGGTGTGACACCTACTGTCTGTTCTCCATTCACCACCCCCTCCCCAGGTGGTGCAGCAGCAGCAGCATCAGATCATGTCATCGCCCTCCCCGGTGCAGGTGCAGACGCCCCAGTCGATGCCACCGCCTCCCCAGCCGTCTCCGCAGCCCCCCAACTCCCAGCCCAATTCAGTCAGGTGAGTGTGAATGGACAGGGGAAACACTCCAAGAGGATAAAATAGTAACAAAGCTTGTCCTTAAAACCATAGAAAAGATATTCTCGTTCAGTGTGTAATAGCTGTCCCTGAGGATTTGTTATTTGTTCAAAAACTATTTTTCTGGGACAGTTCTGGTCCCACTCCTTCGCCAGGGGGCTTTCAGCCCAGCCCGTCCCCTCAACCTTCCCAGAGCCCAGCCACAGCACGCACCCCTCAGAACTATGGCGTGCCCTCCCCTGGACCTCTCAACACTCCGGGTACTTTTCCCCAAACTGTACTGCAGCAGTTTCATTGTATAGGCCAGAGTACCAGAGAATTTACAGTTCTATGTACCATACCCTGTTTGTTAGAGTAGTTGTCCACTATCTAAATGTAACTATATTTGTACTGTCCACTGTGGGACTTTTTATTTACAGACATTGAGTTCACGTTTAGAATTACACACCGTTTATTATTAGAAGACTTCACTGGGCCAATTGCGGGACATCATTCTAATGTGTCTAGTCCTCGTTTTTAAACTTGTGACGGTTGTTTCCCCCCTCCTGTGGTGCTCCAGGTAACCCCAGCTCAGTGATGAGCCCAGCAGGTGCCACGTCGCTGGAGGACCAGCAGTACATGGAGAAACTCAAGCAGCTTTCCAAGTACATCGAGCCCTTACGCAGGATGATCAATAAGATTGATAAAAACGAAGGTAGCTCATTTACTCACTCCAGGGCTCCAGACCGCCACCAATTTGGCTGCAAATGCCACCAAAAATCTGTCCACTGCCACTGAAAACAATTATTGGTGGCAGTGCTGCCACATGATTTTCGTTGGTTTGGTTTATTTATTTATTTATTTATTCATTTATTTATTTATTTATTTATTTATTTATTTATTTATTTATTTATTTATTTATTCATTTATTCATTTATTCATTTATTCATTTATTCATTCATTCATTCATTCATGCATGCATGCATGCATGCATGCATTCACATAATATTAAAATCCACTAATATTTTAGTCAAACAGTTGGCCAATTTTGTTTGATTATTTACTTCTTCTTTTGAACTACCCACTGGCAGCATTTCTTTCTCTGTCTCTCATGTAGTATAGTATAATAAAAAAAGCTGCAACCAGTTTTTGTGCTACTGCCACTAACTGAAAAACACAGCACTGCCACCAGTGTAAATGTTTGTCTGGAACCCTGCACTTGTTTTAGTCTTGTACAGTCATTAACTTGTACCATTTTCTGTGCACCGTTTTAAGTAAGGCTTGTTGGTTTTTGTACCTCAACAGACAGGAAAAAGGACCTGAGTAAGATGAAAAGTTTGCTGAACATTCTCACTGATCCCAGCACTAGGTAAATGTATGCTAATTGGTACAATTTGTGTTTCTCTGCCTCTGTTATATGCTATTGTACAGTATTTTGAGAGAGAAGTTAATTTTATACCAGCAATACCTTTGGGCAAAAATGGCCATTGACTACAACTGACCACCTCATCAGGCCATGAGAGTCTGAGTACATAGTGTCTGGAAGTGTCTGCTGTTCGGCATTCAGTTACATTCTCCTCTTTTCAGATGTCCCCTAAAGACTTTACAGAAGTGTGAGATTGCCCTAGAGAAACTCAAGAATGATATGGCCGTGGTAAGCTGTGACAGGGCTGTTGGCCACATGTTGGAAGTTAAAATGTTTTTATTATAACTTACTTGTCCTGCTTTGATAATACATTGCATTGGCTTATGCTAGTAAACATATTACATATTTTAAGGAGACAAACTGTAAATGATTGACCCAGATGTGTTCCCTTCTCCTGTCTCAGCCTACGCCGCCACCTCCACCTGTGCCATGCACCAAACAGCAGTACCTGTGTCAGCCGCTCCTGGATGCCGTCATGGCAAACATCCGCTCGCCTGTCTTCAACCACTCCCTTTACCGCACCTTTGCCCCAGCCATGACTGCCATCCACGGGCCACCTATCACGTAAGTGCCATGTCAAATGTTTTTAACTTTTGAATTGGCAATGTCTTTGTGTGTTAACGTGTTTTAGGACCCTGAAGTAGTGGTTGTTCTGCTCTGATCCTTCTATGGTATGGCTCTCTTTTCTCATCAGGGGACCCACCATCGCTGGGCGAAAAAGGAAACAGGAGGAGGAGGATCGGCAGACCATCCCCAACATTCTGCAGGGCGAGGTGGCACGCCTCCAGGCCAAGTTCCTGGTCAACCTGGACCCTACCTACTGCAGCAATAATGGCACTGTGCACCTCATCTGTAAACTGGGTGAGCTGCCACTGGGCTTGTTCACAGCACCTTCAGCTTAGTGTGGTTTAGATGCCACCCAACCTGCACTGCCAGTGTGATTGGCAATCCATTCCAGTTTCCAAGGGTTCCATGCAAAGCAGATTCTAACCTAAACCAAGCATAACGCATCTAGAGAAGTCTATCACTGTTAACAGTTGCTGTCAATGTGTGCTCTCCTGTTCGCCAGATGATAGGAACCTGCCCAGCGTGCCTCCTCTCCAGCTGAGCATTCCGGCAGACTACCCTGACCAGAGTCCCCAGTGGGCGGACGACAAAGAGCAGTATGGTAAGAGAGAGCTGAAATATACCATGTAGATTACTACCAATCTGAAATTTGGTTTGGGTTGACTCTGTTAACTACATTTACACTCTTCACAGTGGCATATGATGAAGTCACAAGCTTTATTTTCCTAGTGTTAAAACAAAACTATTCCCTGTAATTTGCCCACTCATTCTATACTCTTTAAAGCTGGTAAGAGAAAAACAAATTGGGCATATATTTTGGATCTGATGTAACTGCACAGCAGTACTTTGTTACTGCAGTCAAAAATCATTATTTGGAACTCCCTGCCTAACGATCTCAGGCAGGCCACCTCAGTTTCCTCTTTTAAATCACTTCTTAAAACTCACTTTTATCCTAAAGCTTTGTCTTAACTACTGCCTTTTTATATAGGTTTTTAGTTTATTTTTAGTTATTTTTATTACCTGACTTTACTGGGTGATTTTAGTGTCTTTGTTATATCTAATTTTTTTCTTATTTTCATTGTAAAGCACCTTGTATCCCTGTTTTGAAAGGCGCTATATAAATAAAGTTATTATAATAACCCAGCATAGCAAAGATGCTGTCTTAATCCGTTTTCTGTTGCAGGAGCCAACATCTTTCTACAGACTGTTCATAGGAACATGACCTCCAAGCTGCTTCAGCTGCCTGACAAACACTCGGTGACAGCACTGCTAAATACATGGGCCCAGAGTGTCAGACAGGCTTGTCTCTCAGCAGCCTAAACTAAACTCTTACCACCTTATCACCTTCACATCCAACTGTACTGCTCATGAATTTCTTATTGCATTTTTTGTACAAAATCATGTGTGCGGTCATGAATGTCGCATCCTCTTGCCCTAAATATATTCACTTTTTTTAAATTGAGAAAGGATTCAGTTTTATCTTGTATTTCCTGGAAGAAAGGAAATGTGTTACCAATTTAAATACTGTATCATGAAAAATGGTCTATGGGAGATTCCTTCTGGTTTGAGGTGAAACTATACATCTAATTTAACACATGTAGCTGTGTAATTCTTTGAAGTGTCTATAAATACTCGAGGGAAAGTGTTTCTTGCTTTTGTCATGAATAAATATACCTTTGTTAATCTGTTTAATTTCTTCAATTCAAGATACATCTGAATAATGTGATATTCTAAGCATCCTGCTGAGTATTCCAACATGGTATTAGAATTAGGATTTACTAAATAATGTTTAGTTATGTACATAAAGCATATACATTGTATGGTCTTAATGTTCAAATAAGAAACTTTATTGCCATAATAGTGAGCAGTTGGTCATCAGTGATGCAGGTTTTTGAATGGCCATGGGATAATCAGCCAGTCCTGAGGTATATGAGTATAGAGCAGCATAGTTTCCCTTGGTTATTGCACGGTCCTCCTAAGCCGGTTCCTCTGCACAGCCTGGGTCTTTTTCTGTCGATCTGCAATGTTAGAGCTCAAGCTGTGTTTCAGGGCAGGAAGGATCACCCTCTCCGGTGCTTTTGACTGTAACACCGACCTGAGGATAAGGACAATGGACTTACCAAAACACCACACTTGAATAGAACATCAATTCCGATTGAAAAAATTACTACGCACATTCTTTTAGTAGGGGGCTGTTGTACTAGCTGGGGAAACTTTTCCACCTTTGCTTTGCTGCAAATGAAGGGAAAGTTAATGAATACATTTCTAGAAAACGCTAATTGTTTTACATTCTACTGGTGTCCCTTTCTTTACCTGGTACTGTCAGCGAGGTAGGCTTTCGTCAGGATGTAGTTCTCTGGAGTGATTTTCTTGTTGAACACGATGTCTCGCAGGACAGCCTTTACCCGAATTATCTAGAAAAGATGACGCAGGTAGAAGCCATTAGACGCATGCCCTGAGAATGTAAGCGATTGTGGACCTCAGGACGTTTCAAGAGTTAAGCTGGAAGTGGGTGTTATTGACCTCCTGAGACTGCATGCTGTTCGCGTTGTACAGTTGCCGAATGATGACCTCACATTCCTGCAGAGTGGGTGCGCGGGGTGGGTGGGAGGGGCAGCTGTGAATCCGGAGGGGCTGTAGAGAGGTGATGAGCCCCCCACTGGGCTCTGAATCGTGCTCTCCCTTGGAGCACCCTGAGGTCGCACTGAAGTCTCCTATACTGCTTCCACATGGATTCATTCAGACATGTAAGATTTTGTTAATGGGGACAACTAAAGGATCAGAGTAAAAAAGTGGTGATCATCTCTTACTAAAAAATGTGCATGGGTAATCCACTCCAATCCACTTTTGTTTTACTTATTCAGTCGGTGATAAACCACCCTGTGGCAGTGATGACTAACTGTTTCTGTAATAGTTTACTTATTTCAGAGTTAGCTAACTAGTTTAGTACCCAAACAACAGTCACTGTCAGCGACACTATTGGTGGTAAATGTACTTATGGCCAGCTAAAACCTGTTCTGTCTGTGATGTGTGTCTGAGACATGGCAGCTTGTACGTGGGGTGGAGAGGTATAGGGTTAGGAGGTTTACCTGAGAGCTTGGTCTTGTGAAGGCCTTGTGTCCTGCAAAGGCTGTTCCAGGTAGATCCCTCTCTGAGCTTCACTACCCTGGGTGGGTGGTCTGACGCTACGTTGACTTGGTGCTAAAACAAAGATTCAGAAACGACCATTAAGGAGGGTTTTGCAGTTGAATCACATTTGTCAATAGAGGCTGTAGCCTACCTTTTCTGTGTAGTTTTGAAGACTCCATGATCAGTTTGTATTGCAATTCTGCAACATCAAAGACAAAAAGCAAGCAGTTATTGATACATCTTTGAAGAAGGCAGTGGAGACATGTGAGAGGTGGCAGCACATCTGCCCCTAAGCTCTTGTAACACGGTCCCCTGAACAACCATGTTGTCCATGGGTCATCTTGCTGTGACGGGGTGGAGACAGATGCCCAGTGTGATTCTTTTGTAGCTGGATTTAGAAATCTCCTGGCGGGTGGTCAAGTACACTGGGGATACGGAGAGGCTTGCCATCTGACAGGTAAAGTGATACCGTACTCTGTTACCCCTAACAGAGGAATCACTCACTATCCATTATCCTCTCTTCAAAACCTACAGTTGCTATGCAACCACAGGGTCAAGATTGAGTATCACTTCACCACTGTCCATAGTAGAGACTCAGTGTTAGAGCTCCTTGTGATTGTGTTAAGGCAAATCACATTATTAACCATTAAAGAACATAACGTTTAGAGGTACAGTTTTCGAACTAACCATACTGGGTTATTGCTGTTTAAGCTGCACAAGTTGACAATCATGTCACATAATGATTGGTTGTTGTGTTTACCATGTTTTGAGTTCATCTTGTACCTGATATGCGGTCATTAATTTATACCTTTGCATTTTTGTTAATAGAGGCAAAGTTGTTCCTCAGGCAAAACCTAACTTATGGATACATAATAGCTGTGCAAATCTCAGAGTCAATCTACTGCATGCATTTTTTTTACCTTTATTATCACGTCTGAGGTCATCTACTTCAGCATGAAGCTTGTGAAGAGTGTCCTTGTGCTGCTGTTGCAAGAACTGAATATTCCTCTGAAGCGATGCAACGCGGGTGTCCATGTCGCTGTGAATTGAAACCTCCCTCTCTCTCATTCTGTCTGCACGAAGTGGATCAGACAACGGGTGCAGTGGGTTTACTGGTAGGGGACGCGGGACTTTGCAAGGTATGTCAAGACATCCAACTCGGGACCAATGTGGCAAATTTCTCACAGATGGAAGGTTGCCTGACATGCTTCTGTCAGCTAGCCAAGGTTGGCCTGCGACGGGATTGACACGCCACACAGCTAATTTGAGCCGGTAATACGATTTGTGCTAACGATGTTAGATAGCCAAAAGCGTCACGTTAGCAGTGTACACAATAGGAACAGGTCTCATTAGCTATGGTGGTGAGAAATGTATTTCCTATAAGTCCAAGCATTCGTTGTCGATGCAAACAGTAACCACTAGTAGACGTAAATCTTACTACTTGATACTTAACGTTACCGTTTGCTTTTTTTGCTCCTGAATGTGCATGCGCTTCTTTATCAACAGACTACGTTGCCGTGACAACCGGACGGTCAGCTGATTCCAGCCCGGCTGTCATACTGAATCAGAATTCTTTTATAAAAAAAGATATGAACCTGGTTTAATCCTGGCTGGAGTAAGCGCTACATATTAATATTGTCCCACATGTAAATAATACAGATAAGTAACATATTTTTTCCTCCAAACTTTATTCATAGTTTGCAACTCTCAAACAAAGCTACATCACACTGGCAAACAAAAATAATGTGTATTCCTTAGGACAATTCACAACAGTCTATAATTTATACCAGGATAGGCTAAGTAGGCCTTGCCTACTCTTCTTTGGAAAGGTGGAGTGGTAGCGGTAGCCTATGGGAATAAGTCTCTCCATGCTTGCTGTAATACATACAATAAAAGCAATAACTTAATTTACAATCCTTATTTACAAGAGATACAGAGACTGAGGTGAATATTGGAAACAGCACATTCATTTTATTAGAAGCCTACACTTTGGGTATGTTTCGATAGTTTAATCCAAAAATCACTAAGAATGAGACTCTTAAGTCACCTTTCTGTTTTGAAGGTGATCATATATTTATTGGCTGTTTCTGTGTAACAATGATGTTGCTGCCTTACATTAAAAGCATAATGGCTTGCATTGACTGGTAATAACGTAAAATAACTGAGACAAAACAAGTCGGCTAATTCCTACCACATTGGAGTAATTCTCACTTCATAGGTTATACAGGGCTATGAGTAAGATTATACCAGAGAGGCATATGGACTTGTCAAGGAATGTATATAGGTAACAACATTTACAAATGCCATGTCTAAAGCAAATTTCAGAGTTCAATTTCTGTGATACAAGGAAAAATGGCCACCGAGCATGTAGCTAAGGGCAAATCATAATATTATTGATAGCAATCTTCTTGGACGGGACTAACCCCCTCTGCTATACCTACAATGCTACTGCGCCTGTCCTCTAACATTCTAAAGAGAGGGACTTAGTTCGCCATCAAACTTGATTCCCATGGACATAGCTTATTTCCTGTATAAGATTATCCAGTATCCGCATTGGGTTTAAGAATTGAGAATATTGATGGAATAGTATTGAATCAGGTGTATTTATGCAGACCCTACTGTATTGTGGGAAAAATATATATATTTCAGAAGATAGGACTTAAACCAAGCAACCTTCAGGCCATACAACACCAGGTAGGGTTCACAACTCTGCGTGTAAGTGTCGTTACTTTCATCACAATTAGATTCACTTGGTGAGCACAAATTTACTTGCAATGACAGTCTCACAAACACTGCTTTACACAACACACATGGCCGACACGCAAGCTTCTCATAGTAGGTAGAAACGGGCCCTAACTACTGGTACTCACTGTCCAAGAAAGGCTGGTAGGGCAGGATAACAATCAATTTTTTGTGGTTAGAGTTGATATTTAAAATTTAATATAATTCACCCTCAGATAATTAAGCACAGCCAGCAAAAGCAACATTATCAATACCCATAATTCTTTCTGACCATAAAGGCACCTTTCAGTTTTAAAAGCTTCAGCCATTTTCACGTCAAGATTCAGACAACAATCACACAACATAATTGAAAACATCTAAAACAAAGAGAATGTATGGAAACAGAAACAACTGTTAACCTACCCAAACCACTCTTAACCTACCTAATTATTTACAAGTGGCTACAGCTCAACTCTGCATCATTCTATACAGTACTCACTCCAATATAGTGCATTCACACCGGGATCCATCAACAAGTGTTAGCCATAGCCCAGTCACTGCACTTTGCTGCACTGGGAACTGTCTACATTTTGTGTAACAAGCTGCTGGTTGCCATCTGTTAAGCACCCCTACATTCAAACTGTTTGTGACTTATGCAAACAGCATAGTTGTTATGACAAAGAAGCAACTTAACTGGATTATTACACGGTCCAAATTTAGAGCTGGTAAATCTTAAACCTTCTTACTACATTTGAATAATATCCATTCCTGTGATTGGTCAAACAAAATATCTATAACTGCTATTTGAAAACATTTCTTAAAAATATGAAACCATAAATATAATAACGATATACTGAATCTCAGGCATTCTTTACTTCTAAACGCATGACAACTGGTCCAATTGGTCAAATTCAAGTAGCCTAAATGAGATTATGCTGTCCATATTTACTATTCTGTGTCCCTTCCATCTAGGAGTCAGGTGCCATCTGATATAGAGACAGCATTCTCAGCAACATTGTCTTGTTGAAACAAACTTTCCATAATATGGCAAATTCTGATTCAATAAAGTGTCAAAGATAGGGTTGAATAAACCCCTCAAAAAATACTTTCAGAAAAGCATATTCTATTGGGTTTCAGGAAAAACTTTGCAATAAAAAACTTGGAACAACTCTTACAAATGTCGATAATTAAAACTATTTAAATAAAAAAATTTGAATGATTATCAGAGGGACGCATCATGCATGAATAACTTAAGAACCATAGCAAGAGGTAAAGACACTCCAATGCTCAAAACCACTTTTACCGATTTAAGATAAAAGCACACACACTCACACACTAAGCTTCAGATAATGAAATTTTCCAGCGAGCAAGTTATCTTTTTCTTTGGAAGAGTAATCAATCTGTGAAAGCAAGTGACTATGTTTATGATTGCTTAGAACTGAAGTAATAGCAAGATCAAGCAGTTCTTGTGTCTGACAAACTGACTTGCATCGCCCATGGATACAATACATGCCAAGAGCTAGTGTGCTCTGAAAAGAGCTGCATAACGCTCTCAGTCCCTGTAGTGGGGTTGGTGCACTCACACAGAACCGAGTGTGAGTGTATGTGTGTCATTGCGCTCTCACTATTCCTCCGTCACCAACTGGTCCATGTTCTGTGACAGTGGGAAAATCAAAGCCCCCTATCATTATGGCCCATCATCTGCATTCCTGAATCCTGACTGTCCCACTAAGCACACCCCAGAGTCAACGTGGATACTGAAGGGTAGGGAGGTGGCGATACGGTGTGGCCTCCTTTTTTGGAAGGCTGAACAGTTGTGGGTGAGTGTGGATGACTGACATCATAGCAGTATTCCAGAATGCCTGGGGTTGAAGTCTTTAAATGCAAAGGCCGGACTGCAAAGCGGTGAGGCGACGCTCAATGCACTCCTTACCTGTGGAGAGGATCAGAGAACAGCACATAAATGTCATTAGAAGGAGTGAGTGAGGCCATAGCTGCCTGGTACAGATATTTAAAAGGTAAAATCGGTGCAAGAAATTTTTTTTGTAATGTAATAACACTTAAGACGAACGTCATTTAGGACATATAGGAAGGAGAAATGAGGCACGGAGTGGAGAACGTTTTCACGGGAAACCCTGTGTGACCGAACGCTGATGTGCTTTCATCCATTTTGTCTTCAAACTCTTGAAACAAACTCCAGCTCTGGTTCAAGAGACGGTTTGTAGAGCAAAGGTGAGGGTTCATGAAGGGGAGAGGACTCACACTTGCTGATGCTCAGTATGTCGTTCTGCTTGGTGAGCAGCAAAGAAAGGCCCTCCATCAGCAGCAAGGCCTTGTGGTACCGCTGCACCGACGACCCCCCCTGGTGGAACATCTCGTCCAGCGCAGCCGCCTGCACCTGGAAACGCGAGGGGAGGAAAGTGATGGTGAGGTGAGGGAGACAGACAACATGCTACAACACACCCAGCCGTGAATATGGTGGAGCGGAGATCCTTTAACCTATATCCCATATCAAACATCAAATACTGATAAAAAAAATACTGACGACAAGTGTATGTATAATGGAAGGTAGCAACCCTTACTACTCAGAATAAAAAAAGCACAAAACACCCAACAGCAACGTAGAGCCCAGTCATTCCAAAATGGCTTCCTTCGAACTCACCATCTGCACGGTGTGGCTGAACAGCAGCCTCTCGGCCGTGATGGTGTTGATGTGGTCCATCAGACGGTGCTTCCTGGAGAAGAAACGCTCCAGGCGGGCGTTGAGCGAGCGGCAGGACGCCACGCTGGACTTGTATAGGTCGTTAAGCCGCCGCACCACTGTGACATGACACAAGGAAGGGCGTGCATAAGGTCCAGGTACACATGTACAATGCCTTTCACCGAAGGGGTATACAGCTCATGGGGGTGTTTGAAATTGGATTAAGCGAACAATCTGGAGTGGTTAATTCATATGATTCATGTAACACATTTTTTATTTTATCATGTGTTGCTGGTACAATACTCAGGGAAAACTTCAACACCATATGATTATTAGTTGCAAATGGTAAATAGTTTGATGGTAGTTGTGGGGTGGTGCAGCACCTTGTTTGACGGTGGCGGAGGGGTAGAGTTTGCCTTCTTTGACTTGCTCCATGGCTGTGTACAAGGCAGACGACAGGAGCTCGGCAGTCTTCAGGTACAACACCAGCTGTTCAGCATGGCTGGATAACACACAGACACACATTTTACATTCATCAAAGACAAATACACACATCCCATACACCCTATATACGTATATTAACTAAAAATGGAAAACTACTTCACTACATACCAACTCCCATATATATATATATGAAGATATAGAGTTTGTGCCCTTTACCTCCACTCACTGCTGAGGGAGCTGATCTGGTCAGCCACCAGGCTCTGCTGCTGGAGCAGGGAGGAGGGAGAAGAGCCACCCTGCCCTCCAGCCCCCACCCCCACCCCCGTGCCCCTGGTCCCAGCCACCTCCATCAGACAGCGGGCAAAGTCTAGGGTGAAGCGCAGGCTCCGCACCGTCTCCGTGTGTTCCTGCTGCTCCACACCACACAGGTGTGTTAACAGGTTAACAGGTGTGTCACGTGTTAACATACATATTTAACACTTATATACATAAAATTAACATGTTAAAAAAACTCTGTTCCATTAAGACTTGTTGGATCCCGCAAGTTTTGTCTTCCTTATGGCGTACACTAAAATGTTTTCTCTGGGACAGAAAAAAAAGAACTATCACCGCTCCTCACACTCAAACACGGAGCGTCAGACTGTAGCAGCCCTCTGCCCTGTCCTGTTGCTTTCCCGTTCCATGCTCTCACCTCCATTAGAGTCTCCTCTGGCAGCTCGGGGGCCTCAAAGGTGACCGGACCCCCCATGTTGGCCGAGATGGGGTCTGTGAAGCTGTAGCGAGGGCTGGAAGGACCCTCCAGGCTGTCTAGGTAAGTGCCTGCCTGGGCGTAGCGGCTGGTGAGGGAGCCGGCTGGACTTATGGAGCTGGGAGAGCCTGGGGCACAACAGGACACATAAAACCTCCACCATCACTATCATTAGCATTACATATATGAAAAACACTATACTCAGTATTCCCCTAACAGCTTGGGGACTAGTCAACCATTTCTCTCTCAGGTTTAATGACCCAACATTGTGTAAAATAGATTATAATTAATGAGGGTCTGAACATACAATGTGAAAAAAGTACGACGTTTGATTTGAGGAGCATTTGAGAAATTATAGGCATTGCAGTATCAACCCAGATCAAATATTGTATCAAAATTGTATCAAAGCCTGTAGTTAATCTTGCAGAGGGCTTGGTTAACTTGCAATTCAGATGGCCTAACCCACAGTAAAGAAAAAGACTGGAAAGAACACACAACCATCAACCTAAGGCAGCAGAATAAAACACCCATGAAACGTTGCAGTGGTACACGTGGGTGTGAGTCGATTCACTTTAGTTCTCAATGACCTACCAGAGTACTTCCTGTGTCTGGAGGACTGTGGCGGGGTGCTGCCGCTGGGAGGCGAGCCCACGGTGAAGATCACCTGAGCTGGGCTGCTGGAGCCTGCTACTGCTGTCCCTCCACAACTGACAGGCTCTATAGGACAGATGGAGACATGCAAAATGCATCAATGTACAGAACAGTGCAACCTCTGAGATGAAAGGTATAATTTAACAGAAAATGTAACCATATTATACAGTCCCAACAAGGAAATGGACCCATAAAACACATTCCTTCATTGTTCAAAAGTTAGACACTCAAAAACCAGTGTTTGCTAAAAAACACTTTCTGCAATAGAAACTCAAAGCAAGTTTAGCAGTGAACAATTCATTTTGACAGTAATTGTGAGGTAGTTAAGAGTACTTTTCAGAGGAAAATGATCTTGTCCTACTTTCTGTTTCAGAGGAAACATTCATTATATTTTTTAACTTCTCCGCTTTCTGTCTGCCCTGTTTAGATGTGCAATAGCAATGTAATGAGGCCATTTTAGAGTTTTACCCTATCTCTACTCTATATTAGTTATCATTACAGTAAAGAACCATTCAGATTATAAAAATCACATTTAATGACCCCTATTATCCTCAATGGGTGTGCGGATGGAAAATAATAACACATTTGAGCATTATATCAAGTGATAGATCCTAATTTAGAGTAGTTTGCGACACAAACGTGTGCACCCTAGGTCACGGTGTGTTAGTGTGTCTGAGTAGGCCTGACCTGTGATGTCTATGGCTTTGTCAGAGCTGATGTTCTCCAAGCTGCCCCGGTCCCCCTGTGGTCCTCCGGTGCCGAACGCGGCCATCAGCAGCATGTCAGACAGATGGCCGGCACTCTGAGACCTGACGACGACAGGAAGAGAGAGAGAGAGAAAGGAAAGGAAAACCGAGGGGAGGAGGTTAAAAGAGGTAAATGAAGTTTGTGTGCCAAAGTCTTTCTCTCCTTACAACTTAAATGTATAATTGGTATTTCAGCTGGCTCCACAAACACTATGGAAGGCAGGCTGGGGCAACGGCCGCTTATCCTTCCTTCCCACCCCTCCCTACTTGAACTCCACTTGAGCTAATCCTCTATTTCTTTCGTCCCCTAAGCTCCTACCTGCCAAAGGCGGTGCCCACGTTGGCGAGCCTGGCGCCGGGGCTCTGTCCTGGGTCTCTGTGGTCGGGGGCAGGCCTGCTGCTGCTGCTGCTGCCACGCCCCAAGACCAGGCCCTGCTGGGTCAGGAAGGTCACCAGGTTGGGAGTGCTGGGGGGCTTAGGGAACTCAAAGGGAGGGATGGCCTGGGGAGTATAAAGGAGAGGGCGGTACTTTTAGTAAGTCACAGAGATGGGAAAAAAGGTCATTTGTCCTATCAGCTTTAGTGCTATCAGCTTACATTAAACATTATTTTAAAGATAATAAATTGCATGCTGTTTTTTAAATCTTTTTATTCCGAGTGCAGACTTTAGTGTTCATTAAAGCGGTTTTAAAAAGTTTAGGAGCTCCGCAAAAGTGACTGACTCTTGAGGGAGAGCCCATGATGGTGGGTAGGGGGTTGCGCTGCAGGAGTTCACTGAGCCTGGGGGAGGAGTGGAGGGGTCGAACAGCCATCACGCCTGCCTGGGGGGCCACCATAGGGTCTGAGAGCTGCTTCCTGATCTTGTGCCTGGCCCCAACACTAGGGCTGGCACACTCCAGGAGGCAGGGGGCACTGTGAAGACGTGTGCCCAGGCCAGGCTGCTGCTGCTGCTGCTGCTGCTGCTGCTGCTGGGGGACAGGCCGTTGGTCCGGGAAAAGGAGAGCTAGACCAGAGACAAAGGGGGCAGATTAAAAAGGGTGATCCGAAGGGTAGTACACCTGAAACTGTTTGTATGACATAAAAACAAGTGGGTGCTACACATTGTTAACCAAACTGTGAATTCCCTGTTACAGTGTAAAGCACTATGGGTGTCTAGAACAGTGCTATATGCAATGCAATCAATTACAATTATAATTATAATAATTATTATTATTATTATTATTATTATTATTATTAATTAGTTGATTAGTGAAGGGTCAAAGACCTGAAATTCCAAACTGGCCAGTCATTGCTATGTTCAATAGTTGGAAACAGATCCGGAAAGACACAACGGCCGAGCCTTTGCAGAACCAGTCGAATAACTTTTACCAACAGTTTTAAACATCGAATAAGCCACCAAACACATGGGAGGGAGGGAGGGAGCTGCCAGTTCTCACCTCCTCCGCCCCGCAACCCCCCGCTGCCCGTCTCAATGACCAACTGTGCTGCCGGCCCTGGTAGCTCGGGGATGGTGCCCACTTCACACACAGAGGAGAGAGGGAGAGACAGGAGAGAAAATGAATATATTGTAAGACATATTAGAGGATAGAAGGCAGGCGAGAGAGAGAGAGAGAGAGAGAGAGAGAGAGAAAGAGAGAGAGAGAGAGAGACGGTGGCTACTAATCTCAGCTGAAGTCACAGAGGGAGGAGTGTACCTTGAGGGGAGAGTTGGAAGGCCCTGGCCCCTCCGGTGGAGGGCCTGCGTGGGAGGGTGGCGGCCCCGTGGTGGCCCCCTGGGTAGGGGGGCGAGGGCCCTGGCCGGCAGAGCCCCAGGGAGCCTCCGCTGCTGCAGCGTCGCACCGGAGGAGTGGACAGCCTAAGGACAAGAGCGTTTACCCGAGTGAGGTCAGAAAACTATGGTTTGTGGGAGAAGGTGTTCTAGCAACTGTGTTTGATGTGGCTTTAAGCTTGTTACTTTCATCAAACAAGCATTGCCATTCATAAACCTGAATGAACATGAGAGGCATACTTGATTTCTTTTACATTGATACCGGAAGAAAAAGTCGTAAAACAATGTGAATATTTTTACCATAATAAAATATCCCTATAAACTGTGGAAAGATTCAACACAAAGATGAGGTTGTGCGTGTTTGTCCTGGCATGAATAAATGAGTTCCATCTATACACGGGCATGCTTGTATGTTTAATGAGGTGTGTATGTGTGTGTGTGTGTGTGTGTGTGTGTGTGTGTGTGCACTCACCGTGGTGAGCTGTGCTGACTGGGGGAGTGGAGGTTCTGCTCCATGCGCTGGTAGTTGTGAACCTGAGTGGGAACTGGGATAGGCATCGACTGTCTATAATTACTGTAGTTACCACAGTTACTGGCGGAGAACTCGCTCGGCCTGCCAACACAAAGAGAAACGAGCTCAATGACACTTGACTGTTGCAGGGCAGAAACCACAAACGACCATGTTCATATTCTGAGAGACAAATTCCAAACAGCAAGCAAAGAGAATTTTACTTTTTTATTTTTTTTTATGAAATGCTGTAGTTGGGTTTAGGATAGCACCAATATACTTATCAACCTGTGAACTGAGGAAGCACACTGCACTGCATACATAACAGGACTACTCAAAGCATGTGGTGACAACCCTCTCCACCATACCTGACTTGGCTGGGAGAGCCACCACTGTAAGAAGGGGAGTGAGGTGGGGTCCTGCCCTGACTGCCCAGACCAGCAGAGGCCAGTAGAGACCTGAGGCGGGAGGCAGGTAAGTTCAGATAGGAAGGTTGAAAAGGTACTAGAATGGGCTATCATGTAAAGCACAGTATGTTCAACATTGCTAGTGCGTCTTCTATCAACTTCTACATTTACGCCCTTTTACTTTATTCTTCTTTTACTTTTGTACATGCCACATTAGACCATCAATAGACCACTGCTGTGTTTTACAAACTAAAATATTTTCCTTAATAAATCTTGAAAACAGTTTTGAGTTTTCAGGGCATTTACTGTACAGACAACACAGTAAAACCGGTGGTGATACTTCTAGTATCCACATACTGCGAACTCTGTGAAGGAGAGATTAAATCACTGCCCCCTCCCCCCTTCACCTACCACGCACCATACCCACAATAACAGAGGGAACATAAGGGTTTTTAGTGTACAGTTAATGCGTCAGGTGATACCATTCCTGTTCTCTAAACGTACCCGCTGTTCATCAGGCTGTCCTGAAGAGCCTTCCCATGAGGCCCGTCACACATCAGCTCACCTGGTGAGAAACCATGGCAACAGGTCAGACCAACACACACTTAGGTCAGAGTAATATATCATCTGTTCAAGTGACACACAAAGGTGCTTTGTGTTTGGAAAAAGATCTGTATAAATATAATGTATTAGGCTACTATTACAAAAGGAGAGGTGTGTGTGTTTATAGGCAAGTCTGAGCAGGCGAACAGAAAAATAAGGCTTATTCGCAGAAATTAGCATTACCTGACATGTAACTGTACAGTAAAACTGCTATACATTTGCCCATACCAAACTGCTTGCAATGTGGATGAGGTATGAGGTTGGCCTGAATTTCCTCTGAATGTATTATAAAGGTGCTTCTGAGCATGTGTGTGTGTGTGTGTGTGTGTGTGTGTGGAGCTAGGTCCTTACTGGGCAAGTGAGCGGGTACCATGACAAAGTCATCAGTGTCACATGAGGAGGAGTTCTTGCTGCTGCCGGCCCCTCCTGACGAGTCCTTGAGGAGGAACCCAGGGGCATCCTGGTTAGGAGAACCCAGTGGCTTTGCACGTAGCAGTTGGACTTCAGCCAGCGACTGCTGCATTAAGAACCCAGGAGAGACAGAATGAGGAGTGGGTTGATACGAAAATAAAAATAAACAGGAAAGAGAGAGAGATAAATGGCTTAGCCCTAGCCTCCGACACTACCACAAGTATATTCCAAAAAAGACGTGAATGGTTTGTCTTTTATTCTAAACGGAAAAGTGTAAGATCACAGAAAGGTTTTTTACCATAAATATTTTAGGGGCATAACACACCAATTAAAACTAATTCAGTCAGCCTATTTCTGTCACAATCATCTCATCACAAATTGCTAGGTACAAATCCCCAGATTTCCCAGAACAAGCCCACCTAGTGGAAACTTGAAACTTGGTTGACATGTGATTTATTGTTAGTTGCAATTGAATCCTAACCCTTTGCAAGTCTGTCAAGGGTTTGGGGAAAGTTACATTTAACTCACGTGAAAGATTTTTTTTTTTTGATTCGTAACAAAAGGGCAACCTAGGCACAAAGACTCTACAGTGGCCTAGATAGTATGCCTGTTAGGCAACAATGTTGGATTTTTGCTGTGTCAGACCACTGTTTTTTTATCTCAACGCATTTACCTCATCGCCAGTGATAAGAATTCCTCACACTCATTACGTGTTGATACACAGACTGAGCTTTTACACACACACACATACACACACACACACACACTAACCGGAGGGGATGCCAGGTGTGAGGTGGAGGAGCTGCTACAGGAGCTGGCCGATGTTGAACTGGGAAAGCATGTCATGGTCACAGTAGGGGTTGCTGTGACAACACACAGACAGATTTGTTTTATTTAAGAGAGGGTCATAAATATACCAATCGATATCCATTTTCATTTTACGGCCACTGATGAAGTTCTCTTGACATGCATCCATTTGATAGATATGCTGAAAAATAAATCAATACTACTAAGCCCATTAGATTGCAAAAGGCTGTATGCATATAGATAGATTGATTCACTGTTCAGTTCCTCACTCTTCTTCAGGGACGAGCTGGCCTCCAGGAAGGGGTGACGAAAGAACTCATCTACAACATAAGAAAAGAAGAAGAAATTGGAAAGGCCACTTGTGACCAAAAATGATTTGTTTGTCATGTAGTGCAGTACATATACATATACCTACACATATATAATATACACACGTCTACTGCATTTGCAAGACAAAAATATCCACATTGTACTGTAATGAAAGTAATTTAATCAATCCCTATGTTAAAATGACGGTTTAAAATATTTGAACAAATTTGATTTTGCAACCGAATGCTTGACAGATGTGTTGTATGGTTGTATGGTGTATGGCTCACCAAAGTCCATGCGGTCCTTGTGGCTTCGCTGCAGCAACCCCAACAGAAGGGTTCTCAGGTGGCTCGAGGTCTCTCTTGGGATGCTGGAGAATGGACACACACACACAACACACACACACACACACACACACACACACACACACACACACACACACACACACACACACACACACACACACACACACACACACACACGCAAACAAACAGACTTACTACTTGTGGGACATTTATGTCTCGAGTGATAACCAAAGTGTCTAATGCATTAGGATAATTAAACAAAGGGAACGGTGCTTTGCTCCCACCATTATATGAGACAATCAGTACTTACTTGGGACTGAGATTTTTGTTTTTCTCATAGAACAGCCGGAGTTCCTGGGGACTACTTGCCTGTGAAGAGTCACAAACAATCCATAATGTTACATTTCAAAAGATATAATTTGTCTGTGTGTGTGTGTGTGCGTGTGTGTGTGTATGAATTTGTTCCAGCAGGCACAAGTATTGTTTATGTGGAAACACACTCTGCCTTTTATTAAAACAATCTAGTCAGTGCAGTTCAAGTTACATCTCATTGTTGCTTACAGAAAACCACGATTTCCCTCCATTAGACTCTGATCAGCTAGAGTGGGTTCAGAGAAAGGCTTAATAGGCTGACATAATGAGCGCTTGCTCATGATCTGAAGTGACAAATAAGGCTGTTTGTCTTGAGAAAACTGTGGATAAATTGATGCGGGGGCTAACCCCAAAACTGTTTTGCAAGTTGTTTTTTTAGTACTGCACAAGATTAGGTGATTCCATCCGTTGGCGAGACTCTATACCCAATATAATATGGTGCTCACCTGAAAAGGGGCCTTCCCTGTCAGGCACTGGAACACTATGGTTCCTATGCTCCACAGGTCAGCCTTGGCATCATAGTTCTGGGACATGATCACTTCGGGAGCCTAAGAGGAAGAAAAAAAAGAAGGGGAAACATTTTACTGTAACACTTTCTGTGAAAATATTATTACAATTAAAAAGGGAAATGGGGGCTCATATTGTTCAATTGCCATACTGGTGCAGCCAGGGAACTTTTGATTGAAAGCAAAGGAATGTGAATGCTCACCATGTACATGGGAGACCCACACAGCGTTGCAGCCATCATGTTGTTCTGAAGGTACCGGGCAAATCCAAAGTCCGCTGCAGAGAAACAAAGACAAAGAGTAAGTGCTTGAGTAAGCAAAAGAGAGAAATAAAGACAAAAAGAGAGTGGGTGAGTTAACATTAAAGAGACGACAGCACAATTCTGCTGGGACTGCAGCAAGCATCGGGGCAGCAAAAATAAACTGATAAAATGGAGCATGAAATTTAATAAGCAGCAAAGCTAGACTAACAGCTTTATTGGGAAAACAGGATTCTAATTGATTTTCTGATCCAGTTCCAAAGGGGTTTCAGTCCTATTGGTCAAATCAACAAGTGAGTCTTGTACCAAACAGTGGCTGACCTAAATCTCCTTAAGTAACAAACTTAAGTGCTTGAAATACAAACACAGCCACGTACACACTATCTGCTTAGGACTTTGAACAGCCTTTTTATCCCAAGTAGTAACTTCCTGTGGGTGCGTGAGTGTATTCACGTACGTTTAAACTCAGAGAATGTGTGTGTTTGACGCTTCCAAGTTCTCTCAGAGCCGTGTGGATTGTAGCGCTGTGTCGTGATTGAGCAACACATGCCCCCAGACTGTGGCCAGTCGGCCGGTCAGCCAACCAGCACACGGCGTCTGTCGGCCTGGCAGGATAAATGGGCTATACTTGGATTAGTCGACTTCACAGCACTGCCAGGCTATGTGAGCTCCATGGCTTTAGCTCCACTAAAGGTGTCTCTTTTATTGGCTTTTTATTGCACTCCTCTGACTGGATAATGTCTCTGGAGATGAGGCTTAAAATGTCATTGCATAGTATTATTTTGAAGGTATCTCATTATTATTAGCAGAAAGATGTGTTTAAAATTATAGTTTGAAATGAGGAAGGTTAATTTACATTTTCTGGGATGAATTGGTTTGGGCTAGCTCAATTTTGTATAATGGAACTAACCAGCACTCTATAGAAGTTCGGTGCTATTTTAGCACTTGAGGAAACATTAGGGAAACATTCAATGTAATTGAATTACCATTTGACCTTCATCTGTTGTGCTCATGGTCAGATGCACGCGCACACACGCACACACACACACACACACACACACACACACACACGCACACGCACACGCACACACACACGCACACACCTATCTTGATGCAGGCATTGTTGGAGAGGGACTTGCGTCCTGGCGGGTAGGACAGCAGGATGTTCTGGGGTTTGAGGTCTCTGTGGATGATTCCTTTAGCCTGGAGGACCCTCATGGCCCCCGTGATCTGCTGTAGGAATACCCGTATGGTGTCCTCACTGAGCGTGCCTTTGGCTGGGGAGAGACACAGGCGCCATGTGGGGGTTAAGGTGGACCACATAGCCGAAAACCAACCCCGCATTTGACTATCGAATTCAATTGAAACAGATCTGCTTTTCAATACAACTACTATTATCATGAATGTCCTATCTCTGGGGATTATGTCATTGACCAACAAGGCACACTCATTTCCCTTCCAAATATATCTACGAACTCAAACAGTAAAAAAAAAAGGTGTGCATCTGTCCATTTTATCCTCCCCATTTCTATTTCTCCCTCTCTCAGCCGTCTGGATCACTCCACCACCCTCTCCCTCCAATGGCCTCCTTTCCCCAGCAGTGGTACGGTTTCAAAGTCCCTCCCTGGTCTGACCAACTGCAAGTTCCAGAGGAATTTCCAGTCCAGACATGGCTGTCCCTCCCACACCCAGACGCCCAACGGTTTGTGAAGCCACACGGCCCAACCTGTTCCTGTTCCTGTCTCTATAAACGCTCGAGAGCGGGGAGGGGGCTGCATCCTTCCTGAATAAACAGAGAGCAGGCCTGCCGACCGCAGGGTCTGCTCCTAAGACTTTGAGACCAATGAGGAAGTTACATCACTCCCCTTTAATCTGCAGTCAGACAATATCACAGCATGCTTGTGTAACAAGTCGTCTCTCTTGTTCTTCAATTAGAATAGTTTGGAGTAAATAGTCATCCTGCTACTAGCAAATGCCTAAACACTTTTTTTAATACATATTCAAAAATACATGTTTCTTAATACAATACATCTTTAAATCAATTTGTCGATCAGCATTTGAAGATTCAACCGTTTGTTGAAAACATCTTACTCTTTGACAATTTTAAACTAGTTTGTGGGCTTCAGAACAAATGGGATGCAACAGAAAAGTGTGCTATACCTCATTGCATAAACCTGGTCCTGTGACAGACTAACATGGTTTTAGATCATCAAAAGACACTCTCACATCAACCAATAGGCAAGCATCCAACTCTGCTGTGAGCCTCTGGGGGCCATTGACAGATGAAACAATTCACTTACAGTGCAGGTAGTCGGCCAGGTCTCCCCCGTTGCAGTACTAGAATTTCAAAAGACGAGAGAGATGAGAGTGAATGACGTTAGTGGGCATACATTTGCTAAGACGTCGAGGTTGAATAATTGACATAACAGGAGGCCTTGAAGTGTTCTGACGTCCCCCAGGTCTGATGTGTCTTCTGGATAAATGGAACAGGTGAATGGGGAGGAGTGCCGTGGGGGGGGGGGGGGGCTGGCACTCCGTGAATGATTCAGAGGGCCGTGGCGTCAAATGAAAGAGACATCTTTGATGGCGGGTGGGTACCATAGCTGAGGGAACAAGGGGACTTAAAACAGCATGAAAGGCATGTCACTTCCATTTTTAAGATGGGAAAGTTTTACGGCTAACAGTGACGCCTGTTAATACATGGCTCGGCCGTCGCGAAAATCTATACTAAGGTCCTTGGGCAACATACCCTGCATTTAGCTACTGGCCAACTCATTGGAGGGGTGGGGATTAGTCGACGATAGCAATGGGTTTTATCAGCTAGGTGACAGGTTCTTGTCACCTGGAAAGACCACTGTTTGTCTGACCGGATGGAGGCACATTCTCACTGTAACATGCTCTGCTCCCCTCCCCGTTGGCCTGAGGGGAAGGCGTTACTAATTATAGCCTGAGTCAGGTTTATGTCAGAGCAGCATGGCTGGACGGCTAAACCCTGAGACAAAAAGAGCGCTGACCAGACAAAAAGTCCCACATAAACATCAACATCACCCAGTTTGGCCTCTGTGCGTGAATTGTTTTACTTCAAACAGTCTGTCGGTAGGATACAGCAAAACAGCCAACTCAGTTAGAGACAGTCTGTGTTTGCTTAAGTAGCCCTACAGTTTTTGGTTTCACAGTCCTTACTCACCTCCATGACCAGGTACACTGAACTGGCTGTTTCCTATAAGGGAAACACAAACGCAACGTCAGTTTGTTGAGGGCAGATACTTATGAACAAACAGTGACAATCCAGAGGTGTCAACACAGACAACAGAAATATTTTAGGATATCACAAAGAAGCAGTTGATTGCAAAAGTGTTACTAATACTTTTAAACAACTTCCCCATGCCTTTCTAGGAAACATGCAACATCAACAGCAACGTAATAAGACAAACTATTTGTGACATTCCTGCTGACTAGTCCTATGGGAGTGTGTGTGCTCTTAGGTCAAAGAGGTGAGCCACAAGCAGAAGTAGGAGACAGGTCAGGAGGCCAGGCAAACACAGGGGAATCCATGTTTTGACAGCTAAAGTGTGCACACACATAAAACACACTGTGTGCACACACAAATTACGTCATGTTTTGACAGCTAAAATGTGAACTAGGTCAAATGGATTCCATGAGACAAGGAGCTTTGCTGATTCAGGTGAAAGGCTAAAAAAAACCCTAGCCGGACTTCCGTCTAAAAACAAAACAGTCCTAACACAAAGCTAACAGCGTAGAATGAAGAAAAACCTCGCACACCTTACAAGCCATGGTTTAGACAACAATTTATTGGCAGGTATTTGAGCCTAATAAAAACAAAACACAGTCGCTGCACAATACGTCAAAAGGATTTTTCATGTCTGAATCCAATAATCTTCCTCATGGCAAATGAGAGGAAAAATCATAAGTCACTCACTAATAAACGACTGCTATATCCAATTCGACTTTAATTGGAAAATAAGATCATTCCCAGGATAAAAAATGTAAACATATTGTTTTTTCTTTGAGCGTTATCCTAAAGATTGATTTGGCTAATGAGAACAATATCAAAACAAGAGAGAGAATCATTTTTAATCATTGGTATTGTTCCGCAACAAACAAATATCTCACAAACAGTGACAAATGGCCACAACCAAGTTATTTGACTATTTTGACTGTTTCACCAGTAGCAACCGGTTAAGCTAGGTAACTCAAGAGTTCCAGTATCTCCTCCCCCATATCCTATTCTCTTTCAACCAACCATCTGTGGCACAGGCCTTACTAAAACAAACAAACTTGAAAATGCCCTCTTATCACGTAGCAACAGATGACCTCCCTCCCCTCTTTCTTTACCTAGCCAATCAAACAATTGGACAACCCTGCTGAGTCTGCACTACTAAAGTGGTTTGTCTTTGGCCTGTTGGAGACAGCAGCCAGCCAGCCAGCCAAACGGCTGGCCAGCCAGTCAGCCAGCCATCTGGTATCAATTAGGCTTTGCCAGGTAGAGAGGCCTGACATTCTCATCTGTCTCGGGCTAGTTTACATTTCCCTGGCCTAGTAGAGCCACTTGCTTTATGATAACATGAGCACAATGGTGCAGCGACTCTGTGTCAGCTCTGCTGCACGTCACCACCCCGCCTCGGCAAGGTCTCTGTTTGGGCTTGGTGCCCAGATGAGTCCCTGCCCTCCACCAATGCCAACCGGCACGGTGATAACAGCGGTGTGTGTCGCAGAGTCTAAGGCAGGAAATCAGGCATGTTTTTACGCTTTACGGAGTCACAAACCCAAACAGACGGGAGCCAAGAGTGCATGTCAATAGTGTGAATTGGACGGACTCCAACTAGGCCTCTAGTTCTTTGCTAACCAAATCGGCTTCATCAATATTGTGCTTCGCTGTTGAGTACTGAAGGTCTAGTAACCAGCCATTCTTGCCTATAAATTATTCTCCTACCCAACACCAATAATTGGCCACGGTTGGCAACCAGTCAACCTTAGAGCTCGGTCTAAGTGAGAAATCTCAACGTTTGGGCTTATAGACCAAACTGCCATTCCTGCGTGAACTCTTACCAGCTGGCCTACCATCACATTTGTCCGGTAAAATATAATAACGATACCATTTGATAGATGATAGTCAAAGTGTAGCTGTACACACAAGCCTAACAACATAAAAGGGCTGTGGATGATGCGAACGGCTACAGAAGCTTCATCCATCAGTGTAAACAGAGCGCAGAGGAATGGGAAGCAGAAAGGAAGGGAGCAGCACGGGGGGGAGGAGGAGGATCAGTTAGATGCAGGGGGGACGACGGAGATCCAGCTTGGCCGGCCAGCCCCCGGGCGGAACAACAGGGAAATCAATGTCGGTGACTCTTAGATGCAAATAGAACCTGAGGTGGGGTGTCTCTTTTCTGCATCATGTTCAGCTCTGTCCTCTAAACCGTTCAACCCCTTTAAGGTGACAGAACAGTAAGCTACACTTTTCATATGGCGGCACAGGCCTGTATCGGGTTTTCGGTAGGATACAAGGAAACAAAGGAGTCCATTTTCAGTTCAATTCATCCCCAGTATTTCAGAAACGTGTATGTAGGTAGGCCCACCATATCTCTCTTAAACACCTTCTGTCAGACAGGTGGCTTACTATCTGGGCCATAAATACAATAGAAACACCTGGTCTGGGTGTGCTTGTAGGGAGAGGGGCAGGTGGAAACCACAGCATCCTATTTCACCGAAGCAGAGCTAGGCAGACATTGCTTAACCAAGTGAACCGCTTGATAAGTCAGGAACATTGAAACAGTATATATGGGTTATTATAATATTACACCCTACTGTAACACAGTGTAGGGATACAGAGAAGCAGATTTAGAATAAAATTTGAAAGCTAGACAGAGGTATGTTTACACTAAAGGGGTCTATAGGAGGAGGACACCAGACATGTATGGAAAGAATGGGGCCTCACATGATACATCAGTTACACTGGCTCACTTCAGGCTGAACAACTGACTTGCATGACCAGTTGAGCAAAAGAACATAACATAACTGCCATATGAGCACAGCTGGATCTGGGATAAGATTAAGCTGTAGTTTAGTCTGACTCTACACTGTACAGGTCAGTGTACAGCCAAAGCAAGGCACTGATAAAACCATGGTTGGGTAAGTTTGTTATGAAGTTCTTTTTTGTCTTATTATTTTTTATATATAAAACCATTGTTTTTGTAACTGTGCAACTAATCCCCATTTGAAAAGAGAGCAGAGGAAGACAATACAATCCCAGGGAGCCTTGCAAAAGCCAGCCTACAATCAGATTGCATGCATAATGTCAACAGAAGAACATCAGATGGCTGGATGCCAATGTACACCAAGGCAAAGTGCATTCGAATGTCAATATCAGTTGTTGTTTTTTTTTATCTAGCAATTGTCTAGTAAGTACAGCCATTGCGTTAAGGCAACCTGAATTCAGAGATTTAATTTAATTCAGAGCATTATTACAACTCAACAACACAGTATAGCTGCTCACCCTAGGCTCTACCTGGTAGAGCAGAGTAAGACATGGTATGCAGATGTGTTACCATACCTGAAAGTCCAGTAATGCAACAATGTTCTCATGTTTCAACTCCTGGAAAGAGAAAAAGATAAGGATTAGAATTATCAGTATAAAAAAAATATTAAAAAAATACTGAGAGGTTTGTAGTTTGAACCATAAAGCATTGGATAGACTCACCTTGAGTATTTTGATCTCTTTCCCCAACAGGGTCTGAGATTTTGCCAGGTTTTTCTTGTTGATGCATTTTACTGCCACCTCCCAATCATGTTTCTAAGGAACCAACGATACAAAAGTAATGATGTTATAAGGGCAGACATTTGCCATTTGTTGCAAACTTGTTATTGGTAATTGCTAGGGCAAGCCCAAGCATGTCCAATCAGCAATTTTTTTGATGCAGTAAGCATGTACTCCTATTATAACATTAAACAGAGACATGGATGCAAAATGTTCTGTTCCCTTTTTACAAATATATCTTAAAGGTATGGTTATTAACACAAAAATCAACCAGCAATGCTGTTTCAATTTTTCAACCAACTGTTATGATAGCATCTGCAGGAACCCAGGCCTCTTAAGGTCGTACAATAAAAACATTCATAAAATAACAAGATAATCATTATTCTAAACGGATACAAGACAAGACCAAAATTGACAACAACATTCCAGATCGTTGATAAATACGCCTATGTCACTGACAGTGCTCAATAAAGAATTGCACTGAAAAAGTGGCCTCACCTCTCTATGTCTCCCCTTGAACACGACAGCAAATGCACCATGTCCGATCAAATCCTTCCTGCTGAATTCGAATTTCCCAACAGTTTCCATTACTCCTGTCTGGTTTTATTAAACGATAGAATGATAATCGTCGTCGGGTAGCAGGCTGCCCCTATTGCCTGATGATCCTTTTTCCTCTGTGAAGTCGGGGAAGCAGCAGGAAAGTTGAACCCCTCGTTCACAAGGCACAGGCAGCCTTCCTGACAAAAAACAACGTTCTTCTCGCATGTTCACACAAAACGAGTCGGAGTAAAACTCCTTTACAGATTTACGTTACCCATCGTTTACAGCAGAGGTGACATGATGCATTCAAAAAGACTTCCTGTAAACAAAGATATATGCGACTTTCACGGGTGAAGTGCCACCTTAAAAAAAGCAGCTAGCTCGCTCGGCAGGTTTTGTTTGTATACAGAGGAAATCTTAAGCCCCCGATTGTGTCGCATGAAACATTCAGCAGTTTACCAAGCAAATGCTGCATTCAATTTCTATTATTTAGTAACAACACTCAACGTTGTCAGTAGTCCAAAATGACAAATAAAAGGCTTTAATTTGTGGAGCATCGCCACCGACAGCCTCAACAAAGACCTCCGCCAAAGACAGCTCCAGCCCACTGCAATGTTACTACTGCGCATGGGCAAAATACTGAACAGCTGTTTAATGACGTCAAATACATTTGTCGATTAAGTAGATGGGATACAGATAGATGCAAAACAAAGTTTTTTCTTAATTTACACATATTTCTAAGTTATGAACAAAAATTAAACTCAATGCATTTCATATAGCCTACTCCGAAAAATGTATTTAATTTTGAACTAGAATTATTTTAATTAACTTGAATAGGTAGGCTACTAAAAGAAATAGGCTGCGGATCTCGCAAAAACGCATTTGTTATCTATTGGCGATAGTGGGTAGGTTTTTGATAACTTGATGTAATTTACAGCCCTCTTCTATGATTATGTCTTCACTGACGCCTAGTGTTCCGTATAAAAATAGCAGTTGTTTTCCTCCTGGGCCTGGACTGTTCGATGATGTAGATTCTAGATCTATAGGGTATATACGCTTTAAAACATTGCTTCACAGAATTATTTTATTAGCAGAGAATTTTGTCGTGGAGGTTGGTTTTATTCCGTTTTATTCGGTGCTAATCGATGGTGAATTCAGCAGAGCCCTGTTTAAAAGTAAGGAAATGTCAGGCAATCTATAAATAATTTTACATTACATTACATTAAATTCATGTAGCAGACGCTTTTATCCAAGCGACTTACAAAAAATTGTGCCTACAAAAAGATAAGGTAAAAACTATAAGTCAGGTAGATAAAATATCCCTGACCTAATCACCTTGTTAAGAGCTAATCAAGTGCTATATTAAATATCAGGATACAAAACAGAACCATCACAAACCAACTACAAACAATTTCTGAGAGCAAACAATTACAAAAACAAATATACAAAAAAAATATATAAGAAAACATAAAAAAACAAAAATATATAAGAAAACATATTAAAAACAAACAAATTATAAACATTTTTTATAATTTTTTAAATGTATTTATTTAGCTATGACACCATAGGCCTAAGTCAATATTTAATGACAAGGGCATATGGGTTACACGTGCATGCCATTAATTTAGATTAAATTAGATTACAATTAGTAGCGTATATTGGCCAACTACATAACAAATATTGTCGCTGAAAAGTAGGTCGCATGTGTTGATATGCTACTATGGAAAACTACCTCTTCTACAACATCGTTTCATCTTGTATAAAAAGCCGCTGCAATGGGTTCTGATGATGTCATAATAGTTGTCATTTTGGAATTCGGGTGAAGTCACAAAGTTCTGCAATCTGAAACCCAACAAGTTAACCTGATGCAAGCATATAACCTGCATTTTACCAGGAGACAATTTTGGGGAGCAAAGCTAACACATTATCACATTATCATAGCTCAAATAGGAGAGAAGAGGAGGACAGTGAGGAGAAAACCAAAGGAGTTCCTCAAACAAAAATGGAAAAGGATCTGATCTAAAAGGGACTCGGGGCAAGCAGAGCTGAAACAAATGGCGATGAGCAAAAGTATGTATGAGCAGCTAAAGGAAGTAGAATACGAACGCAGGAAGTGTGTGGAACAGGAGAGAATCGAAGCCCAAAATTCGGTGAGGGCACAAAGGAGGGACGAGATAGAGGAAAGAAGAAAACCTGTTGAAAGATTCAACGGGCAGAAAGAACTAGAAAGGGCAGGGAGAATAAGAGTGGAAGCCGAGAAACGACAGGCGGAGGAGAGGATACAATCAGAGAAACGACAGGCGGAGGAGAAAATACAATCAGAGAAACGACAGGCGGAGGAGAGAATACAATCAGAGAAACGACGCGTCGAGGAGGAGAGGTTACAATCACAGGAACGAGGTGTCGAGGAGGAGAAAAGAGCCTCTGAGAGAGAGAGTCGACAACAAGTGGTGCATGAGAGGAAGGCCAAAGTGAAGCGATTGCTGGCACAAAAGAGAGTGATGCAGAAGGAAGAAAATCAAAGAGAGACGGACAGTATCAAACAGCTGATTGACCTGAAGGAAGAAAATGAGCAGCAGGAAGAGGCCAGCCTTAAGAAGGAGGAGGAGAGTGGAAAGAATCAGGATCTCAGCCAAGAACTGCAGGACACTCCCTCCGAAAGTGAGGATGATGACATTGAGGGGGCCAGCATTGGGGAGGAGGAAGAGAAGGATGAGGATACTCGGAAAGAACGCCAAGAACTGATCAATATAGTGAGGAGGGACTGTTTGTGGACAAACCGGAAGCAGACTCCAGAGAGTGTGTCCCAAAGGGAGGACAAGAGCGACGACACCGGTAATGACATCGAGCAGATAGCCGAGGAGCAAGATGAGGAGGAAGGTCAAACGTCAACTGGCGCAGAGGAGGAAAGAGAGGACGGAGAGAACAACATCAAAGGACCCTGCAGTGATGAAGGAGATGAGGCCAGTTCTGATGCTCCCGAGGACATTGTTGAGACTACGAAGGACAAAAGCATGCGCCGGAGAACCTTCAATTGGCTCAACAAAAGATTCAAGCGTCGAATCGAGAAGAAGATCGCCAAAACATTTTTGAGGGAGCAGACAGAGGGTGAGAACTTTTGCCTCAAAAGTAAGCAATTGCCTTCTTCAAACTGCAGTTCACATGCCTCCTTGTAAGAAATATCGGTATCATCTATGATCCAAAATGTTACATTAGCGATCAATATTCCATTCATCCATCCATTAGCTATACCGCGGATCCTATGCAGGGTCGCGGGGGGCTGGAGCCTAGCCCAGCCGACACGGGGCGAGAGGCGGGGTACACCCTGGACAGGTCGCCAGTCTATCACAGGGCCGACACATAGGGACAGACAACAACTCACATTCACATTCACACCTACAGACAATTTAGAGTCACCAATTAACCTGATCAATATTATAAGGTTATATTAACTTAATTAATAATGAATAACATTTCTTAATCAATCCATTTTGTCTCCTATCTTGTTATCTCTTGCAATGACAGATAGTATTACACTAAAGGCAAGTGACAGAGTTCAAAGTCGAGCCGATCGTGAGCGGGAGAAGCGGGAAAAGCTGATCCATCTGGAGGAATCCCGCAGGTGCGTGGAAGAGCAGCTCCAAAATCACTGGTGCGAGAGGCGAGCCAAGAAGGAGGCTCAAAGGGAGGCACTCAGACTCAAGGAGGAGGCCCGCTATGAGAAGTGGATAGCCAAGAGGAACGGCAACGCCGTCCGATGCCAACCGGAGAATGACCATCCTGAGCGGTTCAAGCCCAGGATGACCATCTGGCAGAAGAGAAAGCTGAGGTAAGACATTCAAACCAGGGGTCAAAAACAAACAATAATAACCCAGCCTTGTTTGGGAGAATGTAGTGGAATCTTTATTCTTCACTCTACACTCCCCAGGCTCAATGTTTTGGAGGACTGAGGTCTTCCTTACACCTAGTCGTCCACCTCTTCACATGAATGAGACACCCCCCCTTTTCTTTTCTTCCCTTGTACCACTCAAACCACTGCAATGGACATCAAACTGACAGCATGCTAAGATCTAACATTACACATACACCCCCCTCCCACACACACACACACACACACACTCACACTCGTGCAAAACTGTCCCGTCTTCCTTACAAACTCCTCCCACCTCTCCCATGCACACATAAATACACAACACACATTCTACTCCTCAACTTGAGCTTTCAACCTGCACATAAATGCTTAAACTTCACTCACCTCACCTTCCTTTTCCCTCATTTCAAAATTCCTCTGGATCACTAAGTCTGCAGCCTATGCAAAAGTCTGACGACTTCTCAATGGCCGCCATCTCCACGATCGACATTATTTTCTCTCTTATTCATCTTGGTACATTGCCCTTTACTATTTTCCCAACCCATATCCTTATTTAAGCAAGCATTAAAAAATCTAATAAAAAAAAGATTTAGCATCAATCTGTTTGTTTGTCTTACTGTTATGTACCAGTAGATTGCTTTAGGCTAACAAGCGAAAATCCAATATTCTTCTCAGCGTTTTAACGCACACAGCCTGCAATTAGCACAAACACTGTAGACTTTGATGGTGCACTGACCACACAGGTCGTCGGTACTTGACGCACGATTTCAGCGTTTTGTTTTTATTGCACTGTTTCACTACACACTACCTTCTCTTCTCCTGAGGCTGCTCTGTTACAAGGGGCAATTGC